>VDFB02324455.1:0-187918 GCA_007258455.2 Sequoia sempervirens | reverse complement strand
GAGTTTGAATCCCACTAGTGGAAGGTGGGATGAGCTATCACTAGGTAGAGAATGAAGGAAACATCAGATGATGCAAAAATGACGGAGGAAATCCTATGTAAGGGTGGCAGTGATCGACGCATAGAGGAGTGGACGAGTGGTGGATGGCATGCGCTACTGCGAGATCCGAGAGTTGGAGGGATTGATAGAGATGTAGAGATGGCAGGGGAGTTCAAATAGAGGATTGTCATCGGGTTTTGTAGAGAGCTTGGTGGGAATGCAGGCAGGTGAAGTAGATAGGAGGAATGGTGTCAGGTCCTGTAGGGAGCTTAGCGAGAATGCAGGCAGGCACAACAAATAGAGGAATTGCATCGGATCCTATAGGGAGCTTGGCAGGAATGCAGGCAAGCATAGGAAGAGAAACAAAGATATCGGGGATGAGGTCCCCCGTATGTGGCCTCACTTGTTCATAGCTCCAATCAAAAGCATTTACCAATTTAAAATAAAAATAAAAATGAGAGGCTAATTAGAAATACAAATTACTAAAACATATTAAAAAGTTCAAAAATTTTATATGGTGCACTATAGGAGAGAACCCTCTCAAAAAGGGTATATTTCATTTTGAAAATGATGAAAAAATTAGACAATAGTTGACATCAAATGAAAACTATCAAATTCTGGTACATTTGACTTCAACATGTTATTACAAGGAAAATATACATCAAAATTGTTAATTTTTTTCCATGCATGGGTATATGCAAAAAGATGTGAAATGAAAAATATGCAACTTTCTTTTTTATGCCTTAAATGAGCATTTGGTGAGCACCAAATTTGGCACTCGCCAAATGGTTTGGATGACCAAGTCTGATTTGGTCATTCTAAACCAAATTTGACAAGCACCAAATTTGGTGCTCACCAAATGTGAATGATGTTATAAAATTAAAAAAAAACCATTTTTTTGGTCATTTTTCTACTCTTCAACCCACAACTTGCATATTTTTTGCCCCTCAACTCGTGTTCACCAAAATACATTAGGTCATTTTTCACCTCGAGGTTGTGAAATATTCATCAAGATGTCACCGAGACACCAAGGAGGTCAAAGAGATAAGTATCTCTAAGTTTTTAGTTTCAAATTTTGATTAAATTAGATTTTTTATTAAAATTTGTTTTAATTTCTAGGAAATGGGTAAGTGTAAGAAGTTGGGTCCACAAAATGTTCAAAAAGTGGAAGTGTTTTTCTTGATTTTCAAAATTTGTTATAGTTGGATTGAAAATTCAAAGTAATTGAACATTGAATCTTAAAAAGGTCCAATAATATGAAATTTAGCATTTTTAGTCTAATTTCAAATATGTAATTTATTCTAATACCCAGATGATACAAAATAATTTTTAATTGGCATGTATAAAAACCATTTTTTAACAGTCACTTTTTAAGACCATACCATGCACGTGTATAGACACCATAATTTGACCTAGATAAAAGTATTTTTATAATTCCTTTTGGGGAAATACGTGTATTATACTAAATATTGATGAGGATATTTTTTATAATTTTTTTCTAAACATATATTTTTAAATATTAATTTTTTATTGGCCCTAATTTCTATTTTGAAAACCCTTATGTGTGGACACCATAATTTGATCTAAACTAATAATTTTTTGAATTTTTTCATTGTGTAAATATTTTTTTAGATTGATTTCATATAATTTTTTTACTATAAAATTAACAAATTAAAAGTTTATAAAAAATGAAAACCTGACATTTCAAGTTTATGGACCAGTTTCCAACTAGTTTCCTTGCAAATTAATTAAAAAGTAGAAAAAATAATCCAATCATAAACAATATAGATATTTAAAAACTAGACATCTCTATCTATAATGGGTTTTAATTTCACAAAACAATTATGAAAAAAGCTTGTCAGCGATATTACCAAAGTTAGTTTTTCTCTTGACATTGTCATGACCTTGTTACTTGCAAGTCCAAGGCTAAGGGTTGGGTTACCATGCCTTTTATGAGATTGAATCCAAATAAAAAAATGGATTGTGAGTTTCAAACTTGTTGGAACGAGTACCCACTTTAAAATGGGTAAATATTCTAAAAATAGAATGGATATCTATTTTAAAGCTGAAAAATAATGTACTTCCTTAAAAGTGGACCCAACTTCAAGATGCACTTACCCAAATGATATTTCACCCCCAAATGTTGAAAATCCTTCAACACCTCCTCACTAAGACAATAAAAGGAAGCTTGAGGTATTGATTACAAGGTTGAAAGATATTGCTGCAACAAAGACTCATAGGAAAAACCTTGTTGAATCCTTGCAATCTATCATGTCTCATGCAGGATTAGTGATTGCATAAATTAATTTTTGGACCAATAAGAGGAAAGAACAAAAATAGATTTATGCAAACAAACTATCCTATGAGCAAGTAAAGAAAATAAAAAATAACAAATCCAACTTGTGTGCCCTCTTTACCGACCCATGAACTAATCAACCCTTAGCAATTGGATGCAGGAAGTTCCCTATCTATTGGTACCACCACAAAGGGATACAAAATAATTTTTGGGCTAGGTGGTGGATGGTTCTTGACCAACCTTCGTGCAATAATTATGAGATGTCACAATACTTTTTGAGGGAAATCTATTGTGAGTTTTTCTTCAATGTGATTCCAAACTATTTTGAATTTCTAGATTTCCAAGGTAGAGGTGGGGGCTCCTCACATGACGGAGTGGGGGCACAACATGACCCGAACCTAGCATCGAGACCCTTGGGTAGACCTATGGTGGAGCATGTGATTGTTCCTTCCGTTGTGAAGGAAAATGTTGAGGTGGACATCTTAGACTCTATTAGCTCACTTACTCAAAGGGCTTTATACAATATGTGAGGCCTCTAGTATAGGGTGATATGGGCAAGTCTTCTAGGCCTCGAGTTCTAGCCTATTTTTATTAATCCCGCGGTACTATTTGCACTTATGATCTTGAGAGTAGTCAAGATGCAACTACAGAGGATACATAAGCTGTAGAGGGGATGGTTATGGAAAAATATTTGTTAAATGAAACATTCGATAGTGATACTCAAGTAAATTTCAACAAGTTCATTTAATTATATTTATTAAAATCTTATTTTGAAATGTAAGAATAACTAAATTAGTACAATGATCATGATGAAAATTTAGGGTCAAAGTGTTCATGCTACTTGCAGTGTTCCCCTAGCTCCCTATTTCATAAAGAAAATACACAACAAAAATTTGGTGGGCTATAACTATCAACTAGATTGCATTGTCTTGTGGATATTCTCAAGGGTGGAGTAAAGATTATTCCTCATGTTCTTCATTATGCTCAACTTCTTCTGTCACAACATATTCCTCCTCTTTAGAACTTTCACTTGAAATATCTTCTTTTGTACCCTCTAATCCATCATTATGTTCTCTTTGATGTGCATATTCTTACTACAAATAAAAAAGCACCATCTTTTTCCTTTTCTTTCTCTTTTTGCTATATAGGATAAAAAATAACTCTAAGTTCCCTGAAAAATAATATCTCTAGAATAATCATTTTTTTGGCTTAGAGGATTAGATTATATAACCTTTTACATTCTAACCATATCCAATGAAGATGAATCTATCTAATTTTGGATCCAACCTAGAACAATTTTCCTTAGGCACATGAACAAAAGCCTCACAACTAAAAACCCTTAAATGTGAAGCAAAAGGTTTCTTACCTATCCACACTTCATAAGGTATCAAATCAAGAGCCTTCTAAGGAGATCCATTAATCGAGTAACAAGTGTTACACACAACTTCTAGCCAAAAAATTCTCCAATTGTGCATCACTTAGCATACTTTTGTGTCTTTCCATGATTACTTGGTTCATCCTTACTACAACACCATTTTGTTGTGGTATATAAGGATTTTTCCTCCATCTTATGATACTTGCATGCTTACATAACTCATCAAATTCCTTAGAGAAATAATTCCCTCCGCTATCATATCTTAATACTTTTTTATTTTTAATCCTAAATGATTTTCTACTAAAACTTTAAATTCCTTGAAATTAGTGAAGACTTCATATTTATGCTTCATAAAGTAAATCCATATAAATCTAGATACATCATCAATGAAGGTAACAAAATAATGAGACTTTCCAATAGAATCATTGACCATAGGTCCAAAAACATCCATATGAATAATTTCTAATTTCTCTTTTTCCTTAGTACTTCATAAAGGAAAAGAAGTTTTGTTCTATTTTCCAAACACACAATGCTCACATAAATCAAAGTGCTCATCAGAATAAGATAAATCATCCAACAATTATTTTCTCGACAAAAGCATAATGCTTGTATATATTATATTATATTAAAAACAAAAATTACAATTCGTTACTACCATTAGGAGGATTGGCTTTTCATCATATCCAGAAGAAAACCTAAAACCTTCTAACTATTTTTATTAATAATAGTTTTAAAAATATTTATGCTTATGTGGCCCAATTTGTGGTGCCACATTATGTACATGTATTTTTAGAATTTTTAGCTGCATAGGTTGACTTACAAATAATAGTGACACCAAGATTAAACTAATTTCCCATTTGTGTTCCTCTCACTACCACCAGGTTTTCTCTCACCAATTTTGTAACCATGCTTATTATTTATGTTATATGCATTCCCATATCATTCAAATTTGAAATAAAAATAGATTTCTAACAAATCCAAGAATATGTAAAATAACATGAAGAGTTTTAATCCTCCCATCACTGGAACACAATAATACCTTTCTCCATTCAACAATTAGATATGTAGTGTTGTCACCAAGGTAGAAATTACCTCGATCATTTTTCTCATATGTGGAAAACCACTCCTTATGAAGAGTCATGCAAAACAATAATGTTGAGGCAACTAAGCAAGCTCATTAGAAATTTTAAATTACAAAAAAAATAAAACATCATCACATGCATTAGATGACTTCTTTGTGGTAGAATCCCATTGTTTCTTTTTATTTTTGCACTCCCTATTCACATGTCCTCTTTCACCACAATTCCAACACTTTATTATTCTTTCCAAGAGTCTTGAAATGACCTATAGAATTGTTCTTATGCCCTTGATATCCTTTTGGCCCTCTTTCTTTAGGGATACCCCTGACATTGAGAGCATCCATCAAGATATTCATAACTTTTTCCCTCACTTCCTATGACAATGGAGTTGCAACAAGTTCATCTAACTTGGGATCCTCAAGGATAGTAATGATGTCAAGAATGAAATTTTTCCATGACTTAGGTAAGGAACTATAGTGTCAAAAAATGTACTCCTTTACATTTTCACTCTATGTTTGGGTCCACTAATTAAATTGGACTTAATTAAGTTTTTGTCTGAGGTTTAGGTTTGGGGCCTAGGACCCATTCACCCATTCACCCATTCACCCCCCTTAAGTTTAGGACCCTAATTTTTAATATGTTTTTGGCGACATTTTTTTGATTCAAATTCAATTTTCAATTGTCGGCCTTTGATGTTTAGTTTTCAGGAAATTAGAAAATTAACTATAAATTTAAGGTCTTTTTATCAATTCAAATCCTATATTCTCAAGAGATCAATTACAAGAGCTAAGATTATTGTCAAAGGTGTTCAAGACCAAATTTATCAGTCATTTGTTGCAACATTCAACATCTCAAGCATCATGCATGCTTTTGTGGCTAACATTGTGATGAGTGTTTCAAGCATTCAAGTCAAGATTCAAGCATCAAGATCACATCATCAATCAAGACATTTCATGCAAGATCAAGATCTTGGAGAGATGTGCTAAGTTTTAGTCCTTCAAGGATCTCAATTCAAGGGTTTTGTGAGTTGCAACATAGCAATTGTTCATTCATCATTTGTTTCATGTTTCATTATTTCATTTCAAGGTTTAATTACCAAAATGGGGTTTGACCAAGGCAAATCCCCATTCACCAAAAAAAAAAAAATCCTCTTGTGTGCATTGCAAATCTTAGGTTGAAGAAGGATTGAAGATCTATCAAAGGAGAAAAATTGCAAAAGTCAAGTCAAAGTTGCAAAGTTGTCAACATTGTCGTCAAGCCACAAAAACTCACTTTCAGAATTTAATTTCGAATTTCTAACTGTGAAACCTGGAGGAGTCAGGAGTGTAGACCTAGGAGTAGAGGATTGTAAAAGCATATTTTGAACCCCTGTAGCAAGACCCATTCGCCCTTGGGCGAAGGTGTCCTAGGAGGACACTCAACACAACCTTTTTGTGATAGGTGCATAAAATTGCATCCTTCTCAGATTTGCTGATTTTTTTTGGATTCTGTCAGATTAAGGTTTAATTTAGATGTTTCATGTGTTACATTGCATAGTTGCATTCATTTAGTATTTTTCATTCATCTTCCAAAAGTGCATTTCAGGCTGATTTACCCCATCCTCAGTCATAAGGAGAACAACAAGATCTCCATCAAGGTTGACTCACGTAAGGGTTGAAAGTCAATCTTTCCCTAGGGGATATCTTTTTCCTAATGAAATAAGGAAATTGTAGGTGCATAGCCCCATTCAAAATCCATCACCCACATTTTCCCTTGTTTTAAGAACAAATAATCATAATGCATTTATCTTCTTCCTCAAATTTAACATCTATAGATGATTTAATTGACGCAAAAAAAATGGTTTACAATAGGTTAACCTTCCTTCATTTTAAGAAAAAACAATTTTCTTTTCAATTACAGTTTGATCACAAGACCTAGCTTGATAAATTTCACTCAATTATTTCCACAAAGAATATATAATATTTTCTTCAGACACATTCATGAGGACAAAATCTGTAAGACACAACCAGATTATACCTTGTGTCTTTTTTTCCACCTTCTTCCAATCATCTTGATTGATTGCATCAAATTTATTTTATTTTTTTGCAACCAACCATTGATCTCTTTTCTTAAGGAGATGCCTCATTTTCAAATTTTGTAACTCATAATTAGATCCAATAAACTTCTCAATGTCCAGTAGACATACATATGCAACCATGATTCTTACACTCACAAATCTACAAAATAGAGCTCCAACTATAACACATAAAAACTTCACACTTCCACCCAAAAGACAAAGTTGGCTAGGATCTTATACCAAATGTTAGAAATGAAGGTTATCATTACAATATGGAAATCTAATTAAACTTGCAAACTTGAAATTTAATTTGTAAAATATAAATGGAGAAATTATCTAACAACAAAGAAATTAACACAATTCAAGAGTCATATACATAACATAAATATTTACGTGGAGAAAACCCTTTTGGGTAAAAAAATCCACTAGGGAAAGAGGGAAATTTGTATTATTCTTCAAAAATATTACAATACATAAAAAATCCTCAAACCTACATCCAATTTGGTAGCTATTGTGCACTTGTAATTTCTCATAATGTCTCCATCTCAAGACCTAAATATATAAACTCATGGAGGTCCAATTACCACCATAAAACATTACCATGTATAAAAAAAGGTTCCAAAATCCCATGGTAAAAATCCACATAAACCTTACATGCTAAAACTAATCTCTTACATGGCTTTACATCCTCTTACAAGTTGTCATAAAAAATCATAGAAAATAGGAGATGCTCTTACATGCGTCATAGATTATTAATAGCTAATGCACAAATATTCTCTTATGTGTGTCATAATCATTGTAAGTAATCTATTTAACATGATTCTCACATCCAAAATGACCCCCCCTATTTTTAACCCTTACATTGTTCATAGATGCTATCATAAAATTCTTAAAAATAATATTTCCATTTTAGACCACTAAATGGGTATCTTTTGACAACTAATAACTTATTTTTCAAGGAACCAAAATGTGACGAAAGTGCCAACTCAAAATTTCATGCCCCTTTTGACTGAGAACAAATATTTAATAATATAAATGCCAAATAACCATGGGAAAGTATAAAATAATAACAAATAACTAACTAAAGAATTGCTTAAGTTGAGACACTTTAATTTCCAACAGATAATTTGGTAGCCATTTTTTGGTGGTTTTAGCTCATGGGTTTGTAATAACCACAATTTGATGGTTTTAGGTTTTGTGTCTCCTATATATTAAATTTTTGAGATGGAGGTTGTGTGTAGAGTTTTGTAGATACTATTGAGCTATAAATATTCCTCCAAATCTCTAGTTGGTGATACTCTTGTGAAGGCTTGTGTTGCATGTGTATTATAATAATGTCTTATAGAATAATACATTGAGTCAATTTGGAGTGTGGGGTTTTCGTCCAAAAAGAGTTTTTCCCATGTACACTATGTTATGGCATATAGTTTTATGTAATTGCTAAAAGATTAAGTTTTTTACAATACTCTCCCCAAAATATTAGTGGCGTAGGAATAATTTTTGCATACCATGCACTTCCTTTCATTTGGAATCAGATCTTGTTCACTTTAGATTCTAGGTGTTGGGTATAGGGTTTTTTGTACTAATATTCAATTGATTGGGAAGCCTACATAGAGAGGTCTTTGATCTTATTGTAGGAAGACATGAAAAACATATTGAAAGGATAAAGATGGAGAAGTTCTTAGGAACATATTTTGAGTTGTGGAAGCTTAAGATGGAGGATGTGCTTATAGATTGAGATCTATGGGATTTAGTATCTAGATCCAAGCCTACATCTACATCACAAGAAGACTAGGAAAATATAGATAGAAAAGTAAAGGGTATTAATATACTCAATTTGGCTATTTTTGAATGTGTAGGGAGAGACTATTATAGTGAATCTTTAGAAGAATCATGGAGGAATTTATTAGGATACATCCTTGGTGAATAAGCTTTTCCTAAGAAAGAAGCATATACCCTCAAGACGAAGGATGGTGGGTTTGTGGCCAAACATCTAAATTCCTTCATTACAATAGTTACCCAATTGCACTCCATCTATGGGGGTGTTTTTTGCATAGATTTATTTGAGTCCTTAAATTTTAAAAAATGGGCTCAATTGACCCATCGAATCAAATGTTTTGGCCTTTAGAAGTTTTCATAGGAAATGTTAAAAGTCATGTTGGATGCACATAAAAGAATTATAAAAGAGAGTTACACATGTTGACCAACTTATGATATGTGTTATGAAACATCATAAGACATATTTGATTTAGGGATAATTTAGGCACCTAATTTGGGTAGTTTTAGCTCATGGGTTTCTAATTACCATTTGATGATTTCAAGTTTTGTATCTCCTATATATTAGGTGCTTCATACAATGTATAATTCAATTAATTTAACTTAATATGATGTATCATCATAAATAGATACTTTCCCATACAAAGTGGAATGTGTGAGATCACAAAACCACTCTTGTTTACTCGTCATATGTTTAGATGCACCATAATCATCATACTAGAGAATTCTTTGAAGTGGGGGCCTATGTTTCAACAACACACAATAAATCTTCTTCATTTGAATCTCCTATAGATTCAACATTGCTATGTTGCTTATTAGGATTTTCTATCATTGGAGATTCTTCTTCTTGTCCTCCTAAGAAGTTTTCTATGGATTTTTGTGGCCGAATTCACTATTATCATATAACTTTACCAACAATCTTTAATATCATGTCGCTTTCTTCCAAAAATGAGACACTTATTTTTCTTGGTAGAAGAGTTTTCTTAATTTGGTTCTAATGAACCCGATGGACCACTCCAATGTTCAAGTTTTTTTCCCTTTTTCTTTGTTGCAAGGGTCTAATTGTCTTGGGAGATTAAAGCTCACCATTAATTTTTTCCTCTTGTTGAAGCAAATTTACCAACTCTTCAAAAGAGGGTGTTTTACTTGGTGCATTAAGACAAGTGACAAACATGCAAAATAAAAGGGGTACAGTTCTCTTAGGACTATGGGTACAAGAGAATAATCTATTAATTATTCCCCTAATGCTTGCAATGATGTCCTAATCTCTGCAACTCTTCTAAGAAATGTTTTTACTTTCTCATCATTCTATGTTTGTAGAAAGTTTAATTGATGTTGTAAATGGAGAAATCAGTTTTGATTTGTGGCTTCATAAGATATTTTAAGATGGTCCCAAGAATCATTTGTAGTGGTACCTATTCATTAGACACTCCAAATAAAATGATCAGTTTGGCCTCTTGTTTGGCCTTGTCAAATCTAGTAGCATGTGCAGGTCTAGTTGTATTCTTAGAGACTATATCCCAAAGGTATTTGAGCTCAAGTTGTTTTTGGAATTTTATTTTTTAGGTGGCATAATTATATCCTCTCAAAATTTGAGAGTTTGGAAGAATTATTTTTTGTGCATTGGTGTCCATTATTTTTAGTTTTGAGGATCCTTATTACTCCAAACATAACCGTTATAACTCCCTAATGTTTGATTTTAAAATCTAGTTTTCAAAACTAATAATGACTTGTAAAAAAATGTATACTTTTACTCCAAATTCAAAATTTTAAGTGCAATGAAATAATTAACAATATAGTTTCTAATTGATTTTAACTATATTAATTTGCAAGGTATAGTTGCACTTTTAGAATAGAAAAATAATTTTAAAAATAATAATTTATGATGATGTTTATTATTTTAAATTCGTTTCTACTCTAAAATTTAAGCGCTTTCTAAAAAAATTAGAGATAAATTTGCACCTTTGTCTTCACAACACCTCCAAGGCCTGTAACAACTCCAATCTCAATAGGTTGTACTTGTTCAACTCTTCTTTTGCAAACATTTCCAAGTTTCCATCGATAGAACAACACACTTTCAATGCTTCACTATGTCCCTTTTGTATTGTTTCTTATGCCAATCTCACACTACATTAACACCTTTTCAAATCTATATGTTTACAAACCCTTGGGTGCAAATGATGCCATTTTTGGGCACAAACTTAAGCTGGTAGGAACATAAAGGCAAGAAGAACTTTACACACAAGTTGCAAAAGAATAAAGATTCTTGTCTTATGCATTTCACATGGTCTATCAATTGTGTTCCTCTCACGTGCATCAACAAACATTCCTGTACACTTTTCCTCCACTCTCTTCTTCACCCCTTTACATTAATTCATGCTTTTGTGTATTGTAGCAAGGATGAATTTGGGGTGATGGAGCATGAAATACAAGTTGTTGATCAAATAGGTTTATCATATATAACATCACTACTTCAAACCACCTTTGCTCTCACTTCATTATTGTCCCTTTGGGGTTCCTTCTCATGTCCCTTCAATGCCTTGATACAAATTCTTACACTCAGGTGCACAGGTAGGTATAGTCTCCACATAGCCACAACATATTAATCACACAAGAATATGAAAAACGATGCTATATTGGGCCATCAAACAAATGCACATATATTTGTTTGAGCAACATGGTAGATATATACAATAAGAATTTGGTTCTTGACCAATCAACTACCAACTAACCAACTACTAGTTCATTATGATACAATAATTTATAAAAATGCTAACATGAGATGTAGGTTATATGTAGAGTTTTGTAGATACTATTAAGCTATAATAATTCCCCTAGATCCTCATAGTTGGTGATTCTCCTACGAAGGATTGCTCTACAAGTGTTATAATAATAGTTTATTGAATAAAACATTGAGCTACTTTGGAGTGTGGGGTTTTTCATTTGATGGAGTTTTCTCCACATACACCTGTGTTATGATATATGTTATTTTTATTTTTATTTGTTTAAATGTGTTTCTATTGTTTGTGATTGTTAAAAGATTGAAATTTGTACAACACTCTCCCCAAAATATTAGTGTATGAAGTGTTTTTGTGTATCTTGCTTCCTTTCATTATATGCCTCATTACTCTTTTGTTAGAGTGAAAGACAATGCAAATTAAACAATAAAATAACATCACAACTCTCGTACCAAACACCCTCTTGATGCCATGGAAGTGCTCAAGTTTTTTTGATGGAGAGGATGAATGTGTTTGCTCAATAATTTTAGTAGTATGACCTTGTTGCATCCGTTTTTTCTTCTTGGAAATGGCATGAGGAAGGGTGTTTTTATAAATTTGATGAGGATAAATGGAGGGCTAAGATTGTTTTGGGATGGATGGCTAGGATTGTGTGGGAGAAATTTTGAATTTGAATTTAAAAGGGAGGAGAGTATTAAATGCACATGGTTGGTGTATGGAGGGTTGAGATTGAAAGTTGATTTGACTTTGGATTGAAGGTAGTTGGAAGTGAATGGTTAAGATTTATTCGATTGATTTGATGGCTAGAATTGAGTGTCGATTTCATTTAGATTTGACGATTTGTATTTAAAATTGATTTTTAATTGATTGGTGGTTGGGATTGGAAAACTAGTATTGATTTAATGATTTGGATGACTAGGATTGAATGTTGAGATTTTGAGGAATTTTAAATTTGATGAATGAATGACATGGATTTTATATAAATATTTTATTTTATTTTATAAATGAAAAGGAGATGGGAAACATTAGTTTAGTTAATTAAATAAATAAATGAATCAAACTAATTAATGTTAGTGTAATTGAATTAATTAAATAAAATTCAAATATTTTATTTGATTAATCAATATAATAATTGATTGAAATATAAAAATAAATTTTAAATGTCTACAATAATAAAACAAATTAATAAAATATTGTATAAATATATAATAATTAATTTATTCAGTTAAATTAATTATATTAAATGATTATTATAACTACCTTTCTAGAACACTAACTAATACCAACTTTTTTGAAAATAAACATATAGGTAAAATCCCTTTATTCAACCAAAATAATAATTAATTAATATTTTAAATACATTTCTTAACTATTTATTATTTTTGGTCAAATGTGCACACTTGATAGCCATTGCCTTCTTTTCCACGGAATACAGTCCAGACAAAAGCTCCAAAAAAGCATCATTGCTTTGTCACAAAAGGAACGAGAGGACCCCACGCGCCATCACAACTTTTGCCTGGGATTTCTGACATTTTCCATTGGAACTTTTTTTTTTCAATAAAATTTGAAGTTTGCTTCAGACTGATTCCTCACAGGCTTTAAATAGTCGCAATCAGTGACAAATATTCTCTCTACTCTTTCAATATAGATCATTAATTATGAGTGGAAGACTTAAATTATTATGCATTTCAAAAACATTCCATGTTCCTCCTTGAGATGAGTGTTAAATACTAATGGGTTGACTCTGTAAATGGTTTTGCTGCACAAGCTAAGATAATCATTTTCTACACGCCAGAATACTGCATTTTCATTGCTTGTGCTAAGTCCTTGAGTGACTTGGTCTCTACACCGTTTCTTTCAAACACCCATCAGGATTCCGTGATGTTTTTTATAAATAAAGGATTGCCATCAAGATTGTGTGTGCCAATCATTTCATTTAATGCAGGAGAAAAAGAGCATTTAAGTCCATTCACCAGCATTAATGACATTCTTCAGAAAGCAATATCAACGAGACACCATGAAGAAATCACTGAGAAAACAGGAATGATATGATCTATTTTATATTGGGTTTGTTTATCAGCAAGGTCTCTCAATGTTTTAGTTTTTATTTGCTGTACAAGAGCACCCTCTGTTTTTTCCCAGCTGCAATCCTTTCTTTCCATTTTTATGTCATGGCACTGTTCTGGAGGGCGTTTCTCAAAGAGTAATGGTGGCATTTATTCAAAAAGGGGAGCAAGGTTTTGCAATATGATATGCTTTCTGGTTGTAAACTAAATTAAAGTAGAGACCCATATGAATGCAGGTCAGGTCTAGCCGCTGTTTTTGCACCCAAATCTAGACAGCTTGTAGTTGTCTAAGACTCTGTCTGTCTTTCGCTTTTCTAAGAGAGAGCCTTGTTAATGGTGGACACATGGTGAAACACACTGTAGTATAAGAATGGATGCAAATTTGTTCAATATGGTATGATTTCTGGTTTTAAATTAGATTGATCTGGCACCAACCTATTTAAGTAGAAGCTAGCTCTAGCCACTCTCTGTTTCTGCACTCATCAATGTACATCTTGGAGATGTTCAGGCTTCTTTTTGTTATGGAATCACTAACTTACAAAGCCTTATATATTCTAGGGGACTTTATGTGATGGGGGTACCATTTCAATTGACTGATAAATAATATTACCCCTTGAACTGTAAAGTTGTAAAGAATAACAATCGAGTATAGTTCTGTTCTTTTGCTATAATGTAGGTTTCTGCGGTACAAAGGAAGGAAGAAGTGTATTTTATTATTATTATTATTATTTTTTGACCCAGGGTATCTCCACAACCCAGCCCAGTGTCCAAACCGTCTTGCCTTGGTCTTATTGCCAAGTAGGGGTTGGGAAGGGGCGAGCTGAGGCGAGACTAGTCCCGTACGGATGCACGCAACCATCTGCAAGCCACATGCATCGGTTGAGTCCGGGTCTCAAAGTCGAACCCAAGACCTTGGGGAGCAAACCCAAGACTCAAGCCAACTACGCTATCTGTGCGGGCTGAAAAGAAGAAATGTATAAATGTCCACAAATGACCATATCAATGGGACTAGAAAATTACAATGGGCTTAGAATGGACAGGAGGTAAAGGCAAGAAATATAAAGCAGTGTTCCATGGCAGAGGAGAGCCTGCGGTAAAAAATTAACTGAAAATACAAAACAGAAGAATTTATTGGTCTGTTATTTTGAAGGATCTCTCCAGGACTAGGTCTAAGATTTGAATTTGGAGAATGGTTTGATTTGCTTATAGCAATACCTTTTGTGCCCAACAGGTGCCTGTGCCAATAAACGATGACTATATTTTTTTGCTATTGCAGATTGTTTACAAATATTCTGTTCATATGAGCAGCTGTTTATTAGAGATAAATACAAGTTCTTTATGACCAAACACATTAGAAATCACTCATGGAAGATTAAGAGTCACTATTTAGAAATTTACTTTTGAGAAACCACATCCACACTAGAAATCAGTTATAAAATGCCAAGAATCAGAATTTAGCATTTCACATCAGATGTCCCTTTTGAGATTTGAATTTGGGCCTCGACAATAAGAACTTGATGCTTTAACCAATTAATCTCAAACCATTGGACAATGAAGATTGGATTGATGGAGAAGGGATTTACACATACAACTAACATGATCATTCACGATAAAAAGAAATCCACAAAACTTGCTAATCTCAAACATATGCATTAATTGTAGGAGGAATAATTCTTCTCTATCATTAAAATGAAGAACGCACACATTTATCTTCATCCTCGAATTGCTTCTCTGTTTTCTTGATGACAGCAAACTATTCTCATTAGCAAAATGACTCCTCTTTCAACGGCATCTGCTAAACAGGTTTGCTCTTTTCCTTGAGCAATTTTAGATTTTGGTTCATATTTGCTTTGCCTGTTATTCGCTTGAGAGCACGCAAATACCTTGTGGCCTTCTTAACCAGGCCCATAACATCCATATGGTCTTCTTGGAATTTAACAGCCTCTTGCAGATCCTCTTCCTCTCTGGTTTGACTCCCATCCTCTTCCAGCATTGCTTCCTCTTCCTCTGACTCTCTTACCTTCTTGCTCCTTCAGATCTTCTGATTTAATTGCATGGGGTCCACCTCAGTCTCTGTTTGAAGATAGTCCTCTCTTTGCAAATGTTTTCCTTGATACATTCTTGTCCAGCTTATCTTCAACCTTCTAGTGCTATTGATATGATTCATTAAGAGAACACAAGTTGACCAGGGCTAGTTATCTTGAGTTAAAAGAGCTGCCTTTAATGCACCTCTCATGCATTAGATTGATGGTTCAAAGACTCATCAAGAGAAGCATTAATGTGAGGTGCATCCAGTGGCAGTTTCCTGCAGATGGATGGTATTTGTTGTGAAGACAGCCATGTTCATGAAATTCCATCTGTTCTTTATTGTTCTGTAAATATCTGTACAAGACGAGATTCCTTCTATATTACGCTTTCAGTAGATTTTGGTTTATTCTTTATAGTTGTGTGGAATGGTAGACTGTGTTATACATACATGTTTCAATTAAAAAAATGATTCACATTTATTGCAAGAAAAAGTTGTCAATTAATGGACGTAAATCACATACCTAGTTGGAATTCGGAAAATTTCTGGGGCTTTCTTAGCTTAGACATTTTTGTTCCCGAAACTTTTGGGGCTTACAGAGAACTCTGTTTTAGGGTGCGAAACATGTGAATATGTAGAGAAAATTATAATCATAAACTAGTATTGTGGCTCGAATGCATCCCGGTAAGATGGTGATCTGGACTTCAGAAGCAATATGAGGAACAAAATACTAAATTGCAGAATTCAATGTGTTACGATGAGCAGAAGTGGATTTATGCTGTTTACTATAAGGAAGAACCAGACTGCATAACGTATCATGGATTCATATATGCAAAGAAAGTAACATGGGCAATAAGATCTCAAATAGAAAATTGCACTAATCTAAAAGTTGTCTTTTTTAGGCATATACTCTCAGGCCTTTCTGATCCTATGGTGCTATGCAGTTTGGAAGCTGGACATGCATGAATATATGGTGGGCAGTTCTAGTTCTGACGATGTTCTTCAGGACAGCAGATTCACTTTGTTTCAATGGCAAATGTCAGGTTGGTGATTCTTGTTTTCAATATCAATAGCCAAATGTATCTTATAGAACTAAAACAAAATTCAATTTATATAAACAAATGAACAACTCTACTTGACAACAAGCTAATGTGTTTAGTAGTCAAATTTTGATGCTTGGCTTCTCAGGTTCATGATCTCTGCACAGTGAATGGGAACTGTGCAGCTGGGCTACATTGCGAAACATGTGTTGCAGTAGGGAATGTGCTTTCCAGATGCACTAGGATTCAGCCTGTAAACCCAACATCTAAGGTACTTTGTTGACATTCTTGTTGAAATGAATTTCATATAATGAATACAAACAGAAAAACAAACGAGAAAAGGAACAGAAAAGGGTGAAGAACTTGAGGTTGTTTTATGACCAAATATATGTTGAGGCACAATGATGAAAACTGAATTTTATTCGATAGCTATTTGAATTACAGGATTTGAGGTGGGGAATATTTAAGTTAGTTTAATTTGAATCACAACTATAAGAAACTATCCTATTCAATTAGAAACTAATTACATTTGATGGAGTTTGAATAATAAAACTTGCCAAATCGAAAGCATGACAGAAGTTGGTCTAAAGTATAATATAAAATGTATTTGTATGGATTACTAAGCTTCATTGACTGATATTCACTCACTTAAATTAGAGATATTTTTTGGGATTTGCATTCCCTTTCAACTTCGAAAGATTATATTCATTCAAAATATTCTGGCATCAGAGATTTTTCAACAATTTCACTTCTTTTCAGGTTGGGGGACTGCCTTTTAACAAGTACTCCTGGCTAACTACTCACAACTCGTTTGCTATCCTTGGAGAAAAATCTCACACCGGTGTCCCACGATTATCACCCTCAAACCAACAAGATAGTATCACGGATCAGCTCAATGTATGATACCTACCAAAGAAGCTTTATCTGTTCTCAATATCTAAATTTATATTTGTTGTATTCTATTGTGTTTTAAGTAGAATCATTCAGCCATGAGATTGACTTGATTAGCTTGTTGTGCAGAATGGTGTGAGAGGCCTTATGCTTGACATGTATGACTTTCTGAATGATGTTTGGCTGTGCCATTCATTTGGAGGCAATTGCTACAACTTCACAGCATATGTGAGAAAATGTATCATTTTGATATTTGAAAGGAATGAATCTTATATTAGATAATCATATAGATGAGTTATGATTGACAACCATTAGGATCACATAAAAATCCTGACTTATTAAGGCCAGGAAGGCTAAGATTTTCACATTTATCTCACAATGGCACATTTCCCTTAGAAGGAAAGCTTGTGACCTTATTTCGTTATTCCAGGAACCAGCTATCAATGGATTGCAAGAGATCGAGTCATTTCTGGCTGCAAACCCCTCTGAAATCGTGACTATTATTATTGAAGACTACGTAAAAGCAGCCAAGGGCCTAACTAAAGTATTCACTGCAGCTGGACTGATGAAGTACTGGTTTCCAGTCTCTAGAATGCCCCAAAATGGTCAGGACTGGCCTACTGTAGCAGACATGGTAGCCAAAAATCAGCGCCTCGTGGTCTTTACTTCCAAGTCTTATAAAGAAGCATCAGAGGGCATTGCTTACCAGTGGAAGTATGTCGTTGAAAATCAATGCAAGGCATATTGGCTTTCAGGATTAATTTCTATATCCAGATTCCATTGTCACAACATAAACTCAAAAAGTGTGTATTGATGTTGATCTTCGCAGATGGGAACAACGGTATGAAAGCTGAAACATGTACAAATCGTTCAGAATCAGCTCCCTTGAATACAAAAAATAGATCCCTGTTTCTGCAAAATTTCTTTCCTGATAATCCCAATTTGCCAAATGCTTGCAAGGACAACTCTGCTTCATTATCCAGCATGCTACCTGTGTGTTATCAGGCTGCTGGTAACAGATGGCCTAATTTTCTTGCAGTAGATTTCTACAAGGTGAGTCTCAATGACGATCAGCAGTCGAGAAAAAACCATCCAATTTCTGTTCATTCTTTTTCAAGGTTTGGGACTCAAAGATTACTAGAAACTAGACTTTGACAGAATATTGTTATTTCCTGCAGAGAAGTGATGGTGGAGGTGCATCAGAAGCTGTGGACAAGCTCAATGGTGAACTTATTTGTGGATGCAGCGACATAAAATATTGCCAGGTATCTTCATTAACGATTCTTCTTAATTGTTTCTATGATTGTTTAGTTTCAAGAAAACTTACCCAAGCTTGCTTTGACTGCATTGATTTAAGATAGCCCCCTGATATCAATTATGCTTGTTCTCATAACTATCAACCGTTTTTTGCAGCAAGACAGCACATTTGGAGTCTGCAATCTCACAGTTAGTTTTCCCTCTGCAGCAATTCCCAATATAGCAGCGAGTTCTGCTGCTATTTCTCTCATCCCAACTTCATTCTTCGCAAGAAGTTTCATCCTTGGATTTCAAATTATTTATCTGATTTTCGTTTGCTTGTGACTTTTGTAACAATGGATCCTGTAACACTGGTTTATTTTACTAATTACATTTCCATCTCTTCCTCACCAGACGACACAGTTGATCTCCACCTTACTTGACATTGAAAGTTAGTCGTTTTCTGTAAGTCACCCCCAGGGGAGTCACACTGTAAAACCCTCAAAGAAATTGTTTTCATTTACCTTTAATTTCCAAAATGTGGCCTCCCAAATAGAGTACATTACTTCCTCTCTTCCATTAGAGATGGATGTTATGAAATGGGAATTATTGATGTAGTGTGTTCAGTGCCACCAAACCAAAAGACAATCCTTTTGGTGGGAGGAGTAATGGTTAACTTACTATTTGAGATGTATAAGGCGAGAGAATTTCTCTGTTATTTCTTCTTGACATTCGAGCACAAACATTATTGATGCCCATTGCACCAATATAAATGCCTAATTTGGCTTAGCTTTTCAAGAGACATTTGTTTGAGCCTTCATGCATAATAAGACCGACCTTATTTAATAATCAAATGATAAATGAAACCAAATTTGAATTTACTTACTTCTTGCATATTGTGGGAGCATGATTTCTTTTACAAAAATGCTTCAAATCTCCTAAAACATGATCATGGAATTACATAATTGTGTTCTTGAAAAAAAAAGGTAGAAATTAGTTGTGATTATTTTCTTACTTTTATACAAGTTATAATGTAAGTGCGTTTAAGTTTGGTAGTGATTAGGTATTGAAATTGGAACTACCAAATCATAATGCACTCACATTATAACATGAAGGCATTATGAATTTTTATAATGTAAGTGTCTTATTGATTATTTTTATTCATTTTTTTTGTCATTTTTTATCCTTCATTTTTGTGCACATACTTACAAGTAGCATCAAAGTAAGGTATGATATGTGAGATAGGATTCCATCTCCAAGTATCCATGTGAATTCATTCTATGTGGCGTTATTTATAGCAAACCTCATAGAGATTATTGATTTTGTTGGGTGAATATTTTGTAATTCCTTTAGCAATCACAAAATGGTAGTTTCAGACACAACTACGATGAGAAATTAATCTCTCCTTTCATAAAGGGGAGGCTCCCTTCTTATTGCTTACTAAATCAACTATGAATTAAACTAAGATTATGTACACTACAACTATCCATGGTGAAACAGGTTACAATAATGACCTTGATGTTCACAGTAAGTAATAAACTAAATAACAACAAATATATTTCAAATATTTTAGTTTAAACTTTTTAATATATATTTTTAAATTTTATTGATGGATATATCATCATTTAGCCTTGGTTATATTTCTAAGGTGTATTTCATTCCTACTAGTGTGAAGAGAAAAAACTGCATAGACTTCTCTTTTTTAGGACTTAAACATCACACTCTAAGCATTGATTAGTGTGTGTTGTCTCATGTGGGCTCCTCTTGATTTTTGTTTCTCTTTGCTGCAAATCTCTTTTGCTTGTAAATCCATTTTACTCTTTATTAGTTCTTGGCATGGAACTATACGCTAAGGGAAAATTTTAACTAGTGATTAAATGATTTACTTTCAGCCAATCAAAATTTATTATAAAATCATTATTTTTTTTTTCTATACATTATATCTTGATTTTATTAAAGTCAAATGCAAGATTTTTAACTTTTCAAATTTCTAAAATTATTTTCTTTCAATTTTTATTGCCTAAAAAAATTCAAGTCATAAGAGCAATTTTGAGGAATCCTCGGCATAAACTATTTTATGGCAATTTTTCAAGGCATTTTTAATGTTTGAAAGTTAAAGTTAAAAGATTGTTAATTTTTGATAATTACAAATTCAAAAAAATTAGCAAAGTTCAATTTGAAAGTTAAAAAAAATAAATTAGTGAGATATTTCGAATCCAATAGTCCCATATATATACTTTTTTCTTATTATAAGTAATATATATTTTTTACATTATCAAATTTGATGATAAAATTTAAAAGAAAATAAAAAAGAGGGAAGGTAAAATCAAATGATACATTATTAATTTACAAAAATAAGTTGTAATATGTTATTTATATTTTTTAATTTTATAAAAAATTAAATTTTAAAATTAAAATGAAAGTTATATATTAATATATTTTTATAGAATTTTTATTATAATTATATTAGAATATTTTCTTAATAGACCACATTTTAATTATTAAAATTAAGATAATTAATAGATTAAAATGACAAATTCATAAAGAGAGGGGATTGATAATGCTATGAAAATAAAAGATAAAAAATATACATAATTAAAATTAGTATAGAATCTTAAATACATCTATCTAAAATACATTCTAAAATATAATAGATATATTTAAAGTATTTTTTATTACAATTTTAACTAATTATTTACTCTATATCTTAAATATCTAATTACATTAATAGTTTCAAAATTTTATTAAAATTAATTATTTAAGTTATATTATTTTATTTTGGAACTACATATTTTTTAATACATTGGAAAAATCATTATCAAAAAGTAAAATATTTTAATTTAATCCATCTTCACAATTGTAATAAATAAAGACAATAAAATTTAATTTCATTATACTAGATCACTTGACTCGTGACAACCCTAAATACTTTTACTATATTTTTCACCTCACTCTATATTATTAGTTCTTGTCAAGAGAGCTATAGACAAGGGTTGTTTTTTAACTAGTTATTAATAATTATATTTCTAACAAATCAGAGTTTGAATTTTTTTCAATATAATTGGCAGGAAAGTTTTGTTCGATAAGGGTGATTATTACACTTCCATTATGATAGTGGTTGTAATAGTGGTTAATGGATTGAACATGGTCGACAAAACTGGAACTGTTATCAAATGTGATGCTTTGTATAAGTTCAACATTAAGTATTCCACCTTGGACAATTATAATTCAAAGCAGATAGTTTGAAATGCAGAGCAAACAAACCAACAGGTTTTTCTTTGATTTATATCTTTCAGTTTCACATGAAATTCATGTTTCAAGTATTGCATTTCCCCTATTTTTCCCTAGGCCTATAATGTTACCGGGGGTTCTACATTGCAGGAGCTTGATACAAGAGCCTATCGATTTTTTGTGCATGTATTTCCTATAAATTTAGTTGTTGAAATTTTTACAAAGGATCTCAATATATTTGAACATTAAAGATATCAAGTTTCCACAATCCATCTTGTTGTTACAATAATGGTGTTTACAAATAAATTGCATAGTTATTACCTCTGGGAAACATCAAGTAGTGCTTTGTTAATGTTTGTTTTTATTACTTTTCATGTTGTCCCACTATTTCTTTTTTCCATATTGATTCTAATTTTAAAACTTGAGTTGTATCTATGTAGGGAAAACGACCAGCTTTCTTGACATGCAGATGCAACATCCAAATGGAAATTGATGTCTCTGAGAAGGCTTATGGAAAACAACCCTCAAATTTGCAATAAGCTGGCATTTTCACATATTGAAACTTCTAGGTTAAGATTCCTCATAAATCAAAGGTCCCACTTCTCTCCTTACTTTGCCACAATTTCCAAAACTAGTTTAGAAGAATTATTCCTTTTCAACTGTTGCAAGAGTCACATCTTAGATTTGTTGGAAACTTCCAAAAATCTAATGTGTTTGCTGAAAATTGTATCTTCAAATGAGAGTTGTTTGATTGAACTATCTAAAGAACTAGTTAATAATAATTATGAATTAATCTAACACTAATAACTTTATTCCAAAGTTGAATCATCCTAAAGATCTCTTAATGTGATTACAAGTTCATATTAATAGAGAAAATCTCATGTTTGTTGTCCACATTTTTATTGGTTATCTATAAAATGTTTGAAAACGAGTCTACCAATTTGGAGGGTGCAATTATTGGATTAGAAAACCCATTAAGGGTTAGATTTTGGGCTTTAAGCAGGGATTGAATCTGATTTTTTAATTTATCCTTACAACTAACTCATAAGTTTTTATATGCCCTTTTTTCCAAGTCTAAATTGACAACATCAACTTTGCAAACATCAAACTTCTAATCTTAATATCAAAACTTTATTTGTTGATCACGCATGTATACCTCTTGGTGGATCTCAAATCTGTACAAATAATTCTATTGTTGGAGCAATTACACAAGGGGTACCATTTTTCCCTATTCCTACACATGTTGTGTTGTGTTATCAATCAGTATTTTAAATTTTTAATGTCAGCCTCATGTCTTCACCATTCTCTTGTTCAACTTTTAGGCATTTGTTGATGTCTTAGCCTCTTTCTCAGTAATAAACCTTTTTGTAATTTTTTGCAGTCATTTCTAAATGGAGTTGATCTCTTTGGTAGTAGTATCTTTTCTCTTACAGGATGGATGAAAAAAATTGAGCCTTCCATGCCACATCCTTCTGTTGGCACAGGGAGTCTTTTTCCACCTCAAAATGCAAGTAAATATTTCATGATGAATCAAAAATGAATTTTTCAATCAATAAATTTGCTAGCCATTCTTGAATATGTGTTATGGTATGTTGGTTTCCTTATAATAATAACTATTCTTCCTCAATTTATGAATTTTAATAGAATATTTTAATAGAATCTCCCTTGTTGTGTGGCAAGGAATAATGAACCAACCAATGTATATTTTCTAAAATACTTTAAATGTTTATGGCTTCAATTGGTTCATGAAAATGAACTAGAACACCCACTGCAAATAGTACTAAAATTGATTATCAATTTATTAATCTTGAACATGTTAAGAATTCCTATATTGGTCCATTTGATAAGGTAAGGAATAATTTTCCATGTATGATGTAGATTTTGAAGTTTCTTCACACTCATTCCAAGATTGTTCTAATTGCACAAAATGATTCACTTGGTCTTTGTACCTTGTTGTGTATAAGAATTTAAAATCTATGTTTCTTTAAATCCATAATTAACTGCAATAACTATTACACATTTACAAAATAATATTGACAACAACTAGCCAAAAAATATCAAAAAAAGTCTTCGAGATGAGGATGCAAACAAAGTAATGCTTGTTCTATATTGCCTGAACATATTGTGTTATTGTTCTAAATCACCAATTTTACATGTTAATATTGTATCACTAACATTAGTTGTGGAAGGTTTATTTTGTAAAAATTAGAATGGCTAGATAGACATCAGTAGTGTTGTATCCATACACATCAATGCTCAACTCTACTTATTCCTTTTCAATATAATAATTTTCATAAACATGGTTCAACCATAATTTTATTTAATTCAATTTGATCAACATATTAATGTACATCTCTAACCATAATAAATTTCACAAACATCATTTATTGTTTCCTTGTGTGTTATCCTTAAAAAATCACTTATTCCCATCATCTGCTCCCACAGGTTTGTTAATTCTCAAATTGATTTCCTTTTCAATTTTGTTGAATTTTCTCTAAAACTAAGTTTCATAAGATTGATTGATTGTCCTATTCTATTGATTAAAATCAACAAATGTAAAATTACGCAATTGCAATACTCATATTTCATGTAATAAAAAATTAAGAAATGCATTTATTAAACATGCATTTTTAAAAGATGAATGAACTTGTGTTCAATAAACTAAGTCTCAACATGGCTCTTATGGTCAGCATTAATGTTACATACAAAAACTCCTACTATGAAATACTCCTCACTTCTCCTGCAATTTGTCTAGTAGTGAGACATAGCCCCCTTTTGGTCAAGAAATACTGCCCTTTAATTCCTGACGCCACTTATTTATACTCATTAGAAGATGAATATTCACACATGGAAAAACATGTGTTTCAAGTTCCATCACTGTTTCTTCATCCTCTATAATTTGTGTATCAGTGCAATCTAACTTTACCATATTCTTGGAATTTACTTTTCTATTCCTTCATGGAGAGAAGATGAATAGTTAGAAATGGAAAAGCATTTGGTTCACCTTTTGTAAGTGTTCCATCATCATTTATAATTTGTGTACTGGCTCAATTTGACTTTACCATATACCTAAAATTTACTTTTCCATTTCTATGTACCTAAGCATTAATCATTGGGTATACCACCTTGAATCATCCAATCTAGTGTTCCAACTGGTCGAGATTTACATTATCCTCTAAGTATTGGTATTGGCATTGTGAGGAAATTCATTCAACTACCCTTGGAAGAAAAGCTCAAGTAATAAGTTCAAAAATTTGAAGGCTATGACCAATTGTTTGTAGCCTTAGATGATCAAACATTGGATTGGATAGATCTAATATTCTTGAGAACTCTACGTCAAGAGAATAGGAAAATGAATTTGTGGCCAACAAAGTCAACAAATTTTAGGTACCTAAGTATTTGTTAATTTAGGCAATCATATTCTTTCAAAGTGTGATTTACTTGCAATAGAGTGGGTTTGTCCATGGTAGGTAGATTTTAGATTCCATTATCACTCCTCACAATGTTTTTCACTCTTTGAATGTCAACAAAAAGGTTGGGTTATCCTAAAGTTAGATCTTATGAAACTCTATGATAAGGTATCTTGAAATTTAATTCTTTAAGATATTGGAAAAAAATGATTCCTGCATTTTAAATTAAATTGATCCCTACGTTTCAAATTTTATTTCAATTTATTTATTGCAATTAATTAAATAAAAAAAATATGAAAAAAGAAATATCTCTAAATTTATTTTACAATTTTTTTCCAAAGATCTATATAGCTACCATCAACGTCACCTAGCTAATCAACATAACAATACCTTGCTACTTGTACAAGCTTTGTAGGAATTATGTTTCCTCGAAGAAAAATCCAACAAAGGTTGTCCCTTTCAAATACTTGATCATTCTCTTGATAGCAATCCAATGTTGCACTTGTAGGTTTGATAAGTATTAGTTTAGAAGTCCAACTACATATGTAAGAACAAGTCTTGTGCATGAAAGCAAGTAAGCATATTAGAAACACTTCCTTAACCAATATTAGAGGGTGAACTATGCAAATTTAATATTTTTACAATTGATTATTAAAACAACATCTCAAAGCACCAATAAATAGGCAAGGTTGAAATAGGAAATCATCAATTTGAACATTATAAATACAATGTTGAGAACTTTTCTCAATAATGCAAAATATTTAGTATGTAAGGCTGCCATATACTTTAATATGTGATGGTTGTTATCTTGCTTTCTTCTCTGATAATTTGTGGAGACATATCAACTATTAGTTTAACACTATTCTCCATAGCTGTGCTTATCAATTTACTCATATCCATAGAGATTTTTTTTCAAAATGTTCTCAATATAGATATGCTAGGTGAAATGAACCCAATGAACACTTTTGTTTTGCTACACTTAAATACCCAAGTAATAGTGTGCCTCTCCATAATTTTAATATAGAGACTATGAATAAAATTTTATATGATATAAAATTTCAAATGTTATGTCATTGCCAATGAGTCAACATACAAATCATTGGTTCTCAACTTTGTGATAGGTCGAGATGTGAGCGTTAGAAGACAAGCAACAAGTGAAAGAGTGCAAATAACACACAAAACAACCTACACCTCAAGATTAGCCTAAGTTGGAAACAATGCAAGATAAAAGCAACAAAATGGAACTCTATACCTTGCGTTGAATCGATCCTTTGGTTGGCCCTTCGATCTTTGATGTGTATGCTCCTTGGATGGCAAGTAGATGCAAGCTAAGTGATGTTGTGAGGATGAGTACAAGTGGATGAAAACAAGAAAATGGCTAAGTATAAGTTGAGAAACAAAATTGCAAGAGTTTGTCTAGCAAAATGATCTCCCCAAAATGAGAGAAAAGAGGGGGTATTTATAGGATTTTTGGGAAATCCTAGGGGAAATGGACGGTTGAGATTGATCCACCAAATATCAAGATGTAGGGCTAAGGTGAGTTGAGAACTCACAAGCCCTCACATCTTGACATGTGGCATGTGAGATAGCCCTAAAAGGTGAAGTGGACATGAGGTGGAAGGAGAAGGACATGACATGGAGGGTACAAAGTACCTTGGGATTGGACAAAATCTCCTCATAAAAGGAGGTCCTTGTCCCCATGTGGGTGAGAAGGGACATAAGGAATTAAAAATTCCTCAAATATGTTCATGGGGGAGATGGGAAAGAATAAAAATAGGTGAAGGACATGTGTGGGGAGAAGTAAAAGGAATTAAAAAATTCCTTTTGGGTGCCTATGGGAATTAAAAGGTGAATTAAAATTCACATGGGGAAGTGGAGTGCCTTGTCCAAAAGGAGAAAGCCTTTAATAAGGTTGACTTAAGGACACATGCCATAAGTGGGAGGAGGATTAGGTTAGGCTAACCAAATGATTAAGGTTGTGCAAGTACTCAGTTAGATGGACTAATGACTCATTAGAAGCAAGTGGGAGATTATGGAAGATGTGACCCTAATGATGATTAAGGGTGTGCACATGCTAACCCTAGTTAATTAGAGAAGATGAAGTAATTAAGATGGATTAGAGGCCAACTTGCAAAAGTTGGAGGATGTGACCATGAGAGAGAAAAGAGGAATTAAAAATGAATTTTTAATTCCAAAAGGGAGATATGACTAAATTAAATAAAATGGCGTATTTATTTAATTTAGAGGAGGGAGAGGGGTAAAGTATTTATTAAATTAAATACTTTATGACCCTTGTGTAAAATGCAAGGTATTAATTAAAAAAAAGGTTTAATTAATGTTTAGATATGGGATAAGCAATTGGATGAATAAGGAGACATGTTTGATCATATGGAAGTGATCAAATTGGATGTCTACATTTTGCCCCTCTTTGAAATACTATTAGGATAATAGGGTTTCGAAGAAAAATAGAATGTAGATGACTCTTATAGAGGAAGAGATCAGAAAAGAGATGCCCCAGCATGGGGGAAAGTGTGTGGGCTGCCCCAAACAAAGAGAATGCGAAGAGGATGCCCCAGTCTAGCGAAGATAGGCTTAGAGCGACGGGTTAGGAGAGAATGGTAGGGTATGGGGACGGGGGAGGAAAAGGGAGCCCTGGTCAACTTCTCAAAAGTAAGGAGTGGTATATGTTGTTGGAAAGAGCCACAGGCTTGAGAAAGAATGGTAGCTTGAGCGAATTGAATGGGATAAACGGTGTGCAAATGGCGGCCCCAGGAAGAAAGAGGTTAGATGAATTAACTGGAGGAATTTTTGGTTAAAAAAAAGAAAAAAAGACCCTGAGGTGAAAAAGGGGGGAAAAAGTGAAAAGGGGTTAAAAGGTAATTGTTGAATTACCTTTGGCTCATTGTGACAGCTGGCAAGGGGAGAAGGAGGAGAGGACGAAGGAGGCGAGTGAGATCAAACACCATTCAGTTCACAGCCCAGTGATGTCATTCCTTCCCGAGTGTGAGAGGCGTTTATTTTTCACCACGTGTTGTACCCATAAGTTAGCTCAAAATGCAACTTTGTGTTTTAGTCATTCACATATATTTTGAAAAACAAAACATGGGTTTTGTCAGGGCGTCGAGAGAAAAATGGAGTAGATTTTTTTATTGCTACATGGTTCAGCGTCGGAGGGGGAGAAGCGGGGTGGCCAAGTGGGGCCAGTCTAGCAGAGTGTGAGGCCGGGCTCCCAGTCTGCCTGGCTTGATGTGGTGCACTCACATCCAGCGGGGGTGGACGGAGTCCCACCACAGTGGCTCCAGCCCGCCTTGTGAGAGGTGGACTAGTCCCTCCTGACTATGACGGAGATCCATGCTCATGAGGGTGGATGACCCAGTAGGGTGGGGAGAGGATAGGGAGGGGAGGAGGGATGGGAGGGGATGTGGGGAGAAAGGGGGAGGAGAGGGAGGGAGGGATAGAGGGGGCTGGTGGAGGGATGGGGGGGAGGAGAAAGGGGAGGGATGGGGAGAAGAAAGGGGAGGGAGGGAGGAGGGGAATGGGGGAAAGGAGAAGGGGAGGAGGGAGGAGAAAGAGGGAGGGATGGGGGAGAAAGGGGGAGGGAGGGAGGGAGGGATGGTAGGATGGGGGGAGAGAAAAGGGGAGGGAGGGAGGGAGGGATGGGGAGCGGAGAAGGAAAGGGGAGGGAGGGAGGGAGGAGAAAGGGGGAGGGATCACGGGTGCAGAAGAGGCCGGATCTGAGAGGGATGAGGGGGGATGGAAGCCAAAAAAATGATAAGCCGATCAATGATGGGGGAAAGCCGAAAATGACAAAAATGTATTTCGTGTGTGCAGAAAACAAGGATTCTGCGCATTCGAGAGAGACGATCAAAGGTACTGAGGAGATGCATAGCGAGGATGATCGGGGAGGATCACCAGAGACTGGCGGATGCAGGATTACTACACATGCTGACATATCCGATGATTAAGACCCATGGGGCCATGTCAACAGCTTTGATAGAGCGATGGGATTCAAAGACATCAACGTTTCACCTACCGATAGGGGAGATGCCGGTGACACTAGAGGATGTGTGGCGGATTCTGAGGCTCCCGATATTAGGGCTCCCGATTAGCGAGTGCTGGTCAGAGAAGGAGGTGCTGGATGAATCCGTGCGCGTGGTTTTTGGTAGTGACGAGCTACCAGTGCAGCAGGGTTAGTTGGATGTGGACAGGATGGTAGCATGCAGGGTACCGGTACTATCATTGTACCTGGCGGGGCTAATTAGTGGTATACTACTACCGGACCAGAGTGGTCGGTTTCTACACATGAGGGTGGTCGAGGTGATCTGGCACATCATCGATTGCTAGGAGGGGCAGTTTGCATGGGGGACATGCATGTTAGCTCAGCTGTATCAGGACATGCACATGATTTGTTATAAACAATAGCTGAGTGTGACACACGTGACATTACTACAGGTGTGGGCGTGGGAGCATATCTGCGTTTCCAGATCGATTATAGTGAGGGTTGGTGACCATGATGACATGCAGCCTATGGCGTGGTGGTGGGGAGCAGAGGTAGGGACGCTACTGTGGTATCGAGAGGTGTAGGAGGTGGATGTGTGGAGGAGACAGTTTGATAATGTGCAGGCAGTAGATATAGTGTGGAGGCCATATATGATACGGCGATTCGGGGGGTGGTTGAGGGAGGAGGGGCTGCATAGTGGTTATTTCTTTACTCGATGTTATATTATTGGGAGCAGGCCATACATAGTGGAGTTGCATCGACCTGATCGGGTGAGGAGATAGCCGGAGGGGAGGAGGGGGACAAGAGATAGGGGGAGGGGAGGAGATGTTCGAAGGCGGAGAGGAGATGGACAGAGATCTAGGAGGACAGGGGGAGCAGGAGACAGTGGGAGGGGAGGAGACATTCAGAGGCGGAGAGGAGATGGACAGAGATTTAGGAGGACAGGGGGAGCAGGAGATAGCCGGGGCGAGAGGAGGACAGCCACAGTAGGAAGTTCCTGTGGTGATAGATCTGGACGAGATGGAGAGTGAGGGGTACTCAGCCGAGAGTGAGGGGTACCATCCACGGGAGATGGAGGTTGACTTAGATGTACATAATGTAGCACCATTAGCATTAGCACCACCCACAGGGGAGGATCCGGTTGTGGTATTGAGAGAGACAGTGGAGAGACTGCGACGGAGCGAGCATCGAGTGCAGGAGGCAGAGGCAGAGTGGATCGTAGTGGAGGCGGAGAGAGATGAGTGGTGGGCCCGATTTGCTCAGGGTGAGAGAGACTACATGGAGCTAGTTAGGCTAGTATCAGAGCAGGAGCGGAGATTGGTGTGAGAGAGAGAGATGAGAGCTAAGATGAGGCTGTGGACCTGCGGGCTGAGGTGGAGAGATTGCGGGCAGAGGTGCATAGTTAGAGGATGCAGATGGAGGGATTGGGTTTGGTGGGAGAGGGGGTGGCACAACAGGCTGGCAGCAGGGAGACAGGGGATGCAGAGAGTATGCAGAGAGAGCTAGCTGAGCTCAGGGACCGAGTGCGCATAGTGGAGGTAGAGAGAGATGTGGCGCAGGAACAGGAACAGGTAGCACAAAGTGAGAGGCAGGTGGCCGAGATAGAGGTACAGTCTCTGCGCAGAGAGAGAGATACAGCGACATCGCAGGCATCTAGCTTACGACGAGAGCGAGATTCAGCTGAGCTGAGATTACAGGCCTTGCAGAAGGATAGAGATGTAGCGGTGGCGCAGGGACAGGCTGCATAGAGGGAGAGGGATGCTGCAGAGTCGCGGATGCAGACATTACAGGGCGAGAGGGATGCTGCACGGGCTCAGTTGCAGAGAGGACTAGTTGAGGGGGGAGGGCCAGGCACAGATGTGCAGGAGCTACACACATAGATATAGGTGTTGCAGGCAGAGAGGGATAGAGGTTCAGAGCAGATACAACAGTTGATAATAGCTCAAGAGGCCTGGGCACGAGAGCGGCAGGCAATCAGTGCAGATCGAGATCGGTATAGGCATGAGCGAAATGCCGCAAGACTAATAGCTGGGCAGAGAGATGAGTTTATGCAGCAGGCTAGCTTTTGGAGGGGGTATATGAGCAGGTTGTTCCAGATCTAGTGCAGCGCACGGCATGCTACGTCAGTCAGGCTCCACAGCCACTAGGGCCGTCCCAGTCATTAGGGACACGCACTAGGGGATTCAGTGATTACCGGCGGATTCCATCTCCATACGGCGGTTACCAGGGGACACCCACCCATGAGTACCAGGGGACACCCACACGTGAGTACCAGGGGACTCCAGCACACCGAGGGCCAGTACCCGACTCTCTGCAGAGATCAAACGTGGGCTGCTCACAGTAGAGCAGGAAGATGTAGGACATTGGTTATTTTTGGCAGATACGAGATGGATGGTTTGTGCACGTCGCCAGAGGGCAGAGGTGATTCACATCTCTGGATTTTGTATCTTATTTGGCGATATATGATGGATATGTATTGTATTGTGACAAGATGTTTATTATTTTTATTATGTGATGGCCTTTATTGACACTATGCATGATATTTATGTTTATGTGGTTATATGGGATGATTCATGATGTGGTTTTATATATATACTCATGTTTATATGGATGGATGGTTTATGCTTTCATGATTTAAGTTTTATGGATGTACATGTATGTTATTATGATTATAGTGATGGATGCATAGCTACTTATGGAAATGAATAATTGTGTACATTTTATGATATATGATTTATGGATGGATGATTTATGATCGATGTAAATGTTTCTATGATTTATGATATATGGATGCACATGTGGATGGACGATTTATGCATGTTTATATGATTTATGATTTATGTGGATGGACGATTTATGCATGTTTACATGATTTATGATGATAGATGCCTAGTTGTTTATGGAAATGGATAATTATGTATGGTTTATGATATATGGATGCACATGTTGATGGATGACTTATGCATGTTTATATCATTTATGACTTATGGATGCACCTAAGTGTCAATAAAGACCATTATGAGGAAGCGGATGGGCGATAGGCGTGTGGAAGAGTGTGTTTGCCAAAAACAACCATTAATATCCTGAAAAGAAGAGGACTTAAGAGAAAAAAGAACGAGAGTACTTGCATAACCGAAATCATAAATGATGGTCACGATGGAAACAAAAGGTACATGCAATGTGGTGAAAATGCAGTGAAAATGAGATTTTGCCATCCTTGGAGCATTGATTTTTACTATAGCGTAGGATAGCAAGTACCTTGATATGGAAGATCAAGGCGAACAAGTACCCTACGCATGAGACAAACACAACAAACAAGAAGGTTATCCCAACACCCCGATGTCGCGATGACGTCGGTCGGGCCTGGTGTTGAGATAACCACAAACACACAAAGTTGTCCCGATGTAACACAAGACCTTGGCGATCTCGGTGGGTCTTACGAGGGACAACCGAGAAGATAGCAGTCAAAACAAATGATCAAGGTATGCCCCCATGTCAGCAGGTCAAGGCACGCCATGGTATGATGGACCAAGGCGACCTTGGCAAGTGATGGGAAGGAACCCAAAATTATAAACAAAATTTGAAAGCATCAAAAGATCATAATCAAGACAACAGGTCCTGTGCCATAGGATCAAGGTGATGGATGTGATTGACAAGGTCTGTGAGGAAGGATTCATCCTATTGAGACCAAAGATGGATGCTAAACTATAATGACCCAGTTGACGCGGAATGTTACCTAGAGACAAGATCGTGTAACACTAGGGAGCCTTGTTTATGAAGAACCTGTTAGATGTGGGCATAACTTGAGGACGAAGTACAAAAGACCGACATAACCTATAGACCTAGGGGCTCGGGGGCCGATCATAGATTAGCCTTGCCTACGTGAAAGCGCAGAGCCCTCGTAGTTCCAGAAAAGACCATGGATAAATTGAAAAGGAGACAAATGGTAACCGATGATGATGGAAAAATGCCCCAGGGGTGAATCAAATGATCAACCTTGCCTATGTAATAGCGCAGGGGCAACGTAGTTCTACTAACGGACTCGACAGGATGGGACCTAGGTGAAGACCGACACGATGGATGATCCTACCCGATGACACGGACATAACAATGAAGCGAACGAATGACATAAGCTCAGAGCAGGATACTGAAAAGCTCAGGAATGGGGGATAGGCTAGATGGGTCATCCAATGCTCAATCAATATTTACCAAGCAACCTAGGATAAGATGGGTGAGGAACATAGTGCGGATGAAGGCATAAAATAACTAGGATGTCAGGTAGATAATGATTAAGCCCCCTATGGATGATGCCTGTTACTAGGTTTTCACCATCCATACTTATCCAAGGCGCCACCAAGAGGTGGTTTTCACCATAGGATGGATTTATTTCTCTTGACTATTTTTGGATTTTTGACCTTTTTGATTTTTTTGATTTTTTTGATTTTTTGACTAGGTGGGGTAACCAAGCAGATTTAGGTGTAAAACTTTTTCAGGTGCATGATATTGATGGGCTCGTCAAGGGGGTTTCCTTCGAGAGTAGTTAGCCTATATGCCCCAGATCCATATTTAGCGGCTATGACATAGGGCCCCAACCAATTTGCCTCAAAATTTCCTTTCTTGTCCCGATCTTGCTGAGTATGTTGGTTCTCCTTAAGGACAAGCTCGCCCACCTGGAATTGTCGAGGATGAACCTTCTTGTTATAACTATGCTTGAGGCGATTCTGCTATGCTTGCAGATGATCATAGGCCTTTATTCTTCATTCATCCAGTAACTCTAGCTGTGCCAGTCGTGCAACACGAGCATCCTCTTCGTTGATAAGGTTCTTCAGAGAGATTCTCAATGATGGAAGTTCATCTTCGATTGGCAAGACAGCTTCAGCACCATACACTAAAGAGTAGGGGGTGGCGCCTATCGAGGTGCGGATTAATGTGCGATATGCCCATAGGGCAGGATGAATATGGAGGTGCCAATCTCGTCCAGTATTATTGACAACCTTTTTGAGAATACGGATGAGGGTTTTGTTAGTCGCTTTTGCCTGACCATTACCCTGGGGGTAATAAGGCGTTGACCAACGGTGCTGGATATGGAAGGTGTCGCAGAGGTGTTTCATGGCTTGGTTTTTGAAGGGTTTGTCGTTGTCAGAAAGGATGGTGGATGGGATACCATATCTGCAGAGAATATGGTAAAGGATAAATTTGGAAATCTGAGTACCGGTGATTTGTGAAAGAGGCATTGCCTCCACCCACTTGGTGAAGTACTCAGTGGCGGTAATTATGAATGTATGGCCATCGGATGATGGTGGATGAATCTTGCCAATCAAGTCGAAACCCCATTCAGAAAACGGCCATGGTGCTAGGAGGGGCTGAAGATCTTGTGTTGGGGCATGAATTAAATCTGCATGTTGCTGGCATAGGAGACACTTCTTTACAAACTCGCAAGCATCATGTTCTAGCGTAGGCCAATAATACCCAGCTCGTAAGATCCTTTTGGCCAGGGCCATACCATTTGAATGTGCTCCACAAACATCGCCATTTACCTCCGTTAGTGTAGCATAGGCTTCGGTCTCATTCAGACATCTGAGGAGGATTCCATCATACCCGCGACGATAAAGCGTATCACCGACGATGACATATTGAGAAGAGTGATGAACAAAGGATTTGCCTTGGTTACGTGTAAGATCTGGGGGTATAATGTTATCATGGAGGTAGGTGTAGATGTCTTGGTACCATAGGGAGGTGGGACCCACAATTTCTCACACCATGTCGGTCTCAGGGATATCATATGCTGGGATTAAAAGTTGTTCTACAAGAAACTCACACTCTGTTCGGTCCTTGGGCATGTCCAGCAGGGAGCCAATAGTGGCCATTGCATCAGCTGCTTTGTTGCGTACTCTGGGGATCTGTTCAAATTGTATAGAGGTGAAATATTTCTTGAAATCATCCACCATGCGCTTGTAGGGTAACAACTTATCATCCTTGGTTAGGAACTCATCATTAACTTGTCTAATGACTAGCAAAGAATCACCAAAGACTTTCAACTGAGTTATGTGCCACTGTTTTGCAAGTTTGAGGCCGGTAAGGAGAGCTTCGTATTCTGCCATATTGTTGGTACAAGGGAATGCTATCCTGAATGACTTCGGGATGTAGTCACCTTGAGGGGTAACTAATAAGATTCCTGCCCCCAATCCATCAAAATACAGTGTCCACGTAGGGGTCTCATCAATGGAGAAGACTTCCTCATCCGGGAATTCCATGATCAATGGATGAGTATCAGCTAAAGGGGCTTCCGCCAACTGATCTGCAATTATTTGTCCTTTGATAGCCTTGCGGTCCACGTATTCTATGTCGAATTCACTGAGGAGCATGACCCACTTAGCCATGCGGCCAGTCAGAGTGGTTCTAGATAACAGATACTTCAATGGATCGATCTTGGCAATTAATTTTACTGGATGGCTAAGCATGTAATGCCGAAGCTTCTGTGTGCTGAAGACGAGTGCGAGGCAGGATTTTTCCATGGGGGAGTAGTTTAGCTCGTAGTCAACCAATGTCCGACTGATGTAGTAGATTGCCCTTTCTTTCGATGACTCATCATGTTGTGCCAACAGTGCCCCCAGCGCAACTAAAGTGGCAGAGATATAAAGCAAGAGGGGTTTGCCGGGAATAGGTGGCATCAATATCGGGGGATGGGCTAAATATTCCTTAATTTTATCGAAGCCCATCTGACACTGCTAGTTCCATCAGAAGGTGGAATCTTTTTTCAGAAGATGAGTGAATGGCTGACACTTATCTGCCAGCTGGGCTATGAACTGATGGATAGACTGCATCTTCCCCTAGAGGCTTCTTAATTGTTTGAGATTATGTGGAGGTGGCATGTTCAGGATAGCTTTTACCTTGGTAGGATCAACCTCAATGCCCCTGCGAGAGACTATGAAACCCAGCAACTTTCCGAAAGTGACCCCAAAGACACACTTTTTTGGATTTAGCTGCAACTTGTAGTGCTCTAATCGCTCAAATATCTTTTTCAGGATGGTGGGATGTTCTGCTCGTGTTCTGGATTTTCCTAACAGGTCGTCGACATAGTCCTCCATGATGATGTGTATGAAGTCATGGAAGATGACCGTCATCGCCCTCTGATATGTTGCCCCTACATTTTTGAGACCAAAGGGCATAACATTGTAACAGAATGTGCCCCAAGGTGTTGTGAAGGCAGTCTTGTGTTGGTCCTTAGGTGCGATTCAGATCTGGTTATACCCAGAGAAGCCATCCATAAGGGATAACATCTCATGTCCTACTGTCAGGTCGACCAACATGTCAATGTTGGGCAGGGGGAAGTCATCTTTGGGCAGGCTTTGTTGAGATCCTTGAAGTCTGTGCAGACGCGAATGTCTCCATTTGTTTAGCAACTGGGACAGTATTGGAGATCCACTCAGAGTAGTCAATTGGTCTGATAAAACCCACATCCAGTAACTTCTCCAATTCCTTCTTGACCAACAATGCGACTTTCAGATGCATCTTACGGAGTTTTTGCTTGACAGGCTTGGCATCTGGGCGAATGTCTAAGTGATGAACCACTAAAGCAGGGTCTAAGCCTGGCATGTCTGAGTATGACCATGCAAAGTTAATGATCCCCTCTTGGAGTAGCTGCACGATGATCGGATATTCTTGCTCTGAGAGTGACTTAGCTACATAGATGACCTTAGGGCTTTCAGCAGTTCCCAAATTGACTTCTTGAGTCTCTTCAATCAAAATAGAGGATCGGGTAGATAACTGAGTTCCCATAAGGGGAAGATGAACATCTCCATCTTTTGGCACCTCTTCGAGGTTTTCGCCATCAGATGCATCCTTTATTTTTACTTTTTCAAAGTCAAGAAGTGCCTCAGGGAGGTTTTCACTAGATGACCGTTTGTTATCTTTCTTATTCTTACTTTTGCGACTGGAGTGTTCATCCTCCCCCAATCCCATAAGGTTGACATATGTATCCGAAGACATACTGACAGGTGTGCTAGTACGTAGGTCCCAATCGATAAGCTCAGGATGGCAAAGGGATAGGTTAATAGTGCAGACAGATAGGCATTCGAACGTAGATGATAGGTCAATGTGGTCGACATCATCGTACGCACATATGATGGATTCCTCCTCGGGTATGTCTTCCAATAAGCCCTTGTCCACAGCGACACTATTGGATTCCGCATTAGATGATGTTTCGGGGCCTTTCTACTTTCTATCATACCCAATGCCCACATTTTTTGGTAGTGGGGACGTATCAATGGGTTGCAATCGCCCTTGTTCTTGCTTTCCTAGGCCCATGCCTTGATAGTTATGCTTTTCCATGAAATTTGTTGGCCAAGGGTACTTTTCTTGAAAGTATTCCTTGAGAGGAGTTTCCAGCTGAGGCTCTTCTCGGTAAACCCATTGGCTTATGTCTTCTTCTGGCGCATCTGTCTTGATACTTGGGGATATGAAGGTGGTGGTAGGGATGTTTTTGCCACGAAAGGTGATAGTCTTGTCTTCCTTTGGGGTGGCATGGGAAGGTTGACCATACTCGTGTGGTGATGGCGGCATGGTCGCTACATTAAGAGCAGTATGCATTTCGTACTCGCCACACCCTTTGTTAATGATCTAGACTTTTGTGAATGTAGGCTCAATGGTGGAGGATGGAGTGGTTTTTGCAGTGGAGAGCAGATTAGTGGATAATGACTGAGAGGCCCCCATTTCAACCCTAGGACAATAATGTAAGTGGGGAAATGATGCTTCTAGAGTGCGAAAATATTCAAATGGTTGGGGGTCGGCATAGATGGTGACCTCTTGTCCGTTGACTGGGAATTTGAGGCACTGATGGTAGGTGGAGGGAATGGCTTGCATAGCATGGAGCCATGGACAGCTGAGGAGGAGATTATATGGCAAATCCAGATCAAGGACATGGCAGGTAATGTACTGAACCACCGGTCCCACTTGGACAGGAAGATTGATGATCCCTTCTGAATTCCTTTCTGCATTATCATAAGCCTTAATTGTGATGATCTAATTACTTAAGTCTGCTTGAGTATACCCCACCTGTTTTATGAACTTTAGAGTGCACAAGTTGAGGGCAGAGCCATTATCTACCAAGACTCTTTTTATTTTATGACGGGCAACCACAACTTCGATATGTAAGGGGCGATTGTGATTGGCATCAATGTTGGGCATATCATTTTGGCTAATGTGTAGTTGGTGAGATGAAGCTAGGTGTCCTACCAAGGCCTGGAACTATGTGGGATCAATGTTATTAGGCACATGGGTTTCCTGCAGGGCTCTGTTGAGGATTTCTTGATGCACAGGGGAAGACTTAAGTAAATCCAAAATGGAGATATGTGCAAGGGTCTTTCCTAAGTGATCAAGGATGTTGTATTGGGAGGTTACAGGAGTTGATTGGGTGGGTGTGGAGGCTGCAGGAACGGTGATGCGGGCTCATCGTGTGGTAACAACACATTGAGGGTCTTTAGCTTTGACATGTATCATGGATACACGAGGTTCTACCTGCTCAATGTAATGAATAATACCCTCGTAATTGAGGGGTACATTCTTGTAGCTCACGTTATTTGTGTTGTTGTTTTGAGGATTACTATTGGAGGTGCTTGGGCCTTGGTTGTGATTTGGAAAGGCATTTTGATAGATCTGTAATTAAGCATTGGACGATGGGGCCTGACTGGGGTCGACCTTGATATCACCTCGATCTATGAGATCTTGGACGTAGTTTTTTAGACCTTGACACTTATTCAAAGAGTGTCCTTTGATCTTGTGGAACTCACAATATTCATTTTCCCTAAACCATGCGAGCTTAGGTTTGGATTCGTTGAGTGGCTTGGTGACAGGGTACGTGATCGGATAGCTGATCTGCAACAGTTTATTGAAGATGACACTCAAGGGTTCTCCTAGTTGAGCATACTGGCGTTTGGTGTTCCCTTGGTTATTTTGATTGGACAGTTGGGGAGGACGGGGTGTCCCTTGCGGTACAGATATGGCATTAGGTAGGGATTGCTGTTGTTTCTGGGATGTGTTGGCCACGTGGACATGTTTAGCATCAGTAACACCATCATTTACTACATTTTTGTTCTTGTTCCAAAAATGTGGCTTGTCGTTGAATGTCCTTTCCTTATCTTGATTGTATATTTTGATGTGCCCCTTGGCAACAGGGGCACGCTCAAGGATGGGTCCCTTCTCTACTACCTCCGCGAAAGTGGTGACACAATGTAATCAAAAGTTATGGGCCATGTCGGGATGGGAGTTCTCCATGAAGAGGGTGACCATGTCCTTTTCTTTCAAAGGGGTTTTCATGTGGCTTGCTAGGGCGCACCACCTCTGGAGGTAGCTAGTAAAGGTTTCCCCTTCACATTGTTTCTCCTTGAGAAGATCCATGGTATCAGTATCTTTCTCCAAGTTGAAGGAGAAGTAGGAGACAAACTTTTCTGACAAGTCTGCAAAAGATTTTATAGATCCCTTTTCGAGGGTCATGAACCACCCTAGTGCGTTGCTTCCCATACTTCAAGGAAACAGGCGCAAGAGATAGTTGTCATTGTGGATAACTTCTTGACACTGGGAGTAGAACTCCTGTAAGTGGGCCTTAGGATCCTTGTTCCCCTTATATTTTTCAAACTTTGGCATCTCAAAATGTTTGGGGAAGGGAATCAATGAGATGGAAGGGTCATACATATATGGGCATATATCTTCAAACTTGAACGATTGTTTGCCGGTCCCTGCCTGGAGATCTTTCAGAGCGGCTTTGATTTCTAGTATATCCGCATTGGCCAGTGTGTTGGAAGGATATTGATGGTAGGACGATTGTGGATTCTGAGATGATGTTTGGAGATGGGCGTATGAGTGAGGAGGTGGCATCCCCTGCTGATACGCCAAGGGACCTTGTTGATAAAGAGGTTGCTATTGTGAGGCGGGATATGGATTGGTTGGGTAATTGTGGGTGGCGTACTGTTGGGAAGTATGGAGAAATTGTTGTTGATTAGCTTGCAGATATTGGGGGTGCTGATATGACTGTTGCGATGCCACATAGGAGGGTTGTTGTTGATATTGTTGCTGGTTATAATAGTTGTAATGATGGGGTGGTTGTTGATGCATAGTTGGTGGCTGTGGTGGGTGAGATGGGATGTTATGTGGTGGTTGCGCTTGTGGGCATAGAATGGATGCAAGGAATGGAGATATGGTCGGGGCTAAAGGCCGAGATTGGTTTCCTTGCGGTTGATGCTATGATGGTTGTGTTGAAAATAGGGGATTGACCGATGGTTGTTGAGGTAGAGGTGCGATTGAGATGTTGTGCGAGGGAGGTTGTTGAGCACTAGTGGGAGCATAGGCTTCGGGAGTTTGTTGGGATACAAATGACGATGGAGGAGGGACATTGGATGACGATGGTGGAGGGATGTGAGATTGGGGCGGTTGTTGAGGTACGAATGACGATGATGGAGGGATGTGAGATTAGGGTGGTTGTTGAGGTATGAATGATGATGGTGGAGGATTTGTAGCCCCAGGAGGTGGGGGCAAGGCAGCGAAAGGGTTGCCCCCAGTGTTGACAGGAGGCGGGTTCAAGGGGGGTGGTGCTGGTAGCATTAATGGTTGGTGTTGCGGGATGTTTTGCGGCATGCCATAGGCAAAAGGATCATTGGGGTCAATGGTTTGGGGTGTCCCCATGACCGAGATGGTGGAATGTGTGGGATTTCCAACAGGATACAGGACAGCATTGCCAAACTCAGGTTGATGCCAACCTTCTACGGAAGGAACATTGGGGACATACGAGCTACTAGGGATGTCATGTGAACCCTAGGGTACATTAGATGTGGAGGTGCCGTACTTGGATAAGTCGACACCTGACAGCAACTTGACACCTTTTTCAATCAAGTGAGCCAATATTTTGTCACCATGCCTTTCGAGAAGGCGTTCTGTCATTTGTGCATTAACAGGGTTGCTAAAGTGTTCCTCGAATGTGAGCTCGGGTTGATCAACCATGTTTTCCTCCCCAGGTGGTGACATGTTTTGACCATCCATGTTGGATTGTGATGAGGTACTGTTGTGGGGATCGTGAGGGATGTTCATTGTGCTATTGGGATCTTAATGATTGTTTGATTAGGCATTCAGGGCTTGTTGGTCGGCCATTTTCTTTGCCTGTGATCGAGTCTGAACGGGCATGCAAGATGATGAGGTGGATCAAGATATTAGGACAACCTTGATGATGAAAGATCGATTCGATTTGATGGGAGATTAGTTGATGACGATTAGTCAGGCTGATGTGGATTGGCTTGATGGAATCAGATTGGATCGATTGGTAAACACTGGATTAACCTAGATGTCGGGTTTTGATTCGGATAGACTTGATGATGTGGGGGTTGGATTGATCTGATGATTAAGACTGATGTGATGATAAAGATGATGAAGACCGAGATCCACAATCGAGTTTAAGAAGGATCCTTGGTAACACTAGGTATTGATTGAAAGATGGATGTATGATAACGACACCGAATCCAACTTGAGATAGAAGCAGATTGATTAGGTCGGTAAGGATAACTGACTTAAGATAGATAGCGATCCTAAGCCAGTTACGATGATTATGATTAGGGATGAATACCTAGGTCAACGTAGATGACTACTCTAACTGGGTTTGTATGGAACAACGGAGATCGGGTATGAAGGCAGATTTAGGACAGATGGGAAGCATCTCAGGGTAGATGAATGGCTCTTGAAACAAGCAAAAGAGTGTTCAGGATAAATGACCCTTAGAACGAAGGGATGGAGACCCAGAATGGACGTTCAGATGTTCGTTTTAGGATGGTGGATGGTCGTATCGATGTTCAAAACAGAGGGGCAATGAGTGCCAAGTGATAATGTAGGCTGGTTAAAGTCAGATCCACCACAACTTTAGGACAGGTCCGCCACAGCTTTAGGACAGGTCTGCCACTGCACTAGGACAGGTCCACCACTGCACTTGGATAGGTCCACCATAGCACAGGGACAGGTCCGCCACTGCACAAGGACAGGTTCGTCACTGCACTAAGACAGGTCCGCCACTGCACTAAGACAAGTCCGCCACTATACTAGGACAGGTCCGCCACTGCACTTGGACAGGTCCCCCACAGTATAGGGACAGGTCTGCCACTGCACAGGGACAGGTTCGCCACTGCACTAGGACAGGTCCACCACAAAGTTAGGACAGGTCCGCCACAACACAGGGATAGGTCCGCCAATTGATAAGGACAAGTCCACCAAAGGATAAGTTTAAACTTGATGTTTTGATGGATGGGTAAGGCAAACGACCCAAAATATAGGAATCATAAAAAAGACTTGGCCACACTGATAATCACTGGTTTTTGCACAAGAAAGACAATTCAAATAGCACAACCCTCAGATTAGTAGAAATGGGTATGGTCAACAAAGTCTTCTACTCTAAGATGCACATGGTTGCTAAGGAGTCCTCGATATACACCTGGTACGTGAGGCCCAAACCGTGAACACCAACCTGTTACAAGTGTGAGTCAGGAACCTTAGCGAGATACTAAAAGGCTCAGACCAACTCTTCACGTCATCTCGACGCTTCGCCAATTACAACGTGGTTGGATTGAGGTACAACTTTTGCTCTCCCCCCTTTATATACCCTGCCGGTACGCGTGGTTGGAATCGTCCCTTGGGGTGATGAAATCCCCAAGCAGGTCCCACTAAGAAAGTGAAAAAGGGGTGACTCAAAAGGACTTGGAAAGCTACGATTTCTCATCACCCAGGATCGCCAAATGGCGCAAGGGGATTGGATACGTCAAATAGCCTTCCCAAACACGCCAAGCAAGGTTTATTGACCACTTTAATTACACTATGTGCCTAATTTACCAAAAGATAATCGGCAAAAACTTGAAATTTTACCTTTTGGAGGACAGGTCTGCCACTCTGTAGGGACAAATCTGCCACTCTGTCAGGATAGGTCTGCCACTGCACTGGGACAGGTCTGCCACTGCAGGACAAGTCTGCCACTCTAGGACAGATCCGCCACTGCACTAAGACAGGTCCGCCACCCTAGGACAGATCCGCCACTCTAGGATAGATACGCCACTCTGTCAGGACAGGTCCGCCACTCTGTAACCTGGACCTGCAAAAATGCAAAAAATAGCAAACGTGAAAGAAAGAGACCCATTTGTGGGTCCCACCGGGCATGCCAGAAATGTGATAGGTCGAATGTGAGCATTAGAAGACAAGCAACAAGTGAAAGAGTGCAAATACACACTAAGACAACCTACACCTCAAGATTAGCCTAAGTTGGAAACAATGCAAGATAAAAGCAAAAAAATGGAACTCTATACCTTGCGTTGAGTCGATCTTTTAGTTGGCCCTTCGATCTTTGATGTGTATGCTCCTTGGATGGCAAGTAGATGCAAGCTAAATGATGTTATGAGGATGAGTGCAAGTGGATGAAAATGTGAAAATGGCTAAGTATAAGTTGAGAAACAAAATTGCAAGAGTTTGTCTAGCAAAATGATCTCCCTAAAATGAGAGAAAAGAGGGGGTATTTATAAGAATTTTGAGAATTCCTAGGGGAAAATGGATTGTCAAGATTGAGCCACAAAATATCAAGATGTAGGGCTAAGGTTAGTTGAGAACTCACAAGCCCTCACATCTTGACATGTGGCATATGATGAAGCCCTAAAAGGTGAAGTGGACATGAGGTGGAAGGAGAAGGACATGACATGGAGGGGGGTACAAAGTACCTTGGGATTGGACAAGATCTCCTCATAAAGGAGGTCCTTGTCCCCATGTGGGTGAGAGGACATGTGAGGAATTAAAAATTCCTCAAATATGTTCATGGGGAGATGGGAAAGAATAAAGAATAGGTGAAGGACATGTGGGGAGAAGTGAAGGAATTAAAAATTCCTTTTGGGTGCCTTGGGGGATTAAAAGGTGAATTAAAAATTCACATGGGGAAGTGGAGTGCCTTGTCCAAAAGGAGAAAGCCTTTAATAAGGTTGACTTAAGGACACATGCCATAAGTGGGAGGAGGATTAGGTTAGGCTAACCAAATGATTAAGGTTGTGCAAGTACTCAGTTAGATGGACTAATGACTCATTAGAAGCAAGTGGGAGATTATGGAGGATGTGACCCTACTGATGATTAAGGGTGTGCACATGCTAACCCTAGTTAATTAGAGGAAGATGAAGTAACTAAGATGGATTAGAGGCCAACTTGCAAAAGTTGGAGGATGTGACCATGAGAGAGAAAAGAGGAATTAAAAAATGAATTTTAATTCCAAAAGGGGAATATGACTAAATTAAATAAAATGGTAGATTTATTTAATTTAGAGGAGGCAAAGGGGTAAAGTATTTATTAAATTAAATACTCTAGGACCCTTATGTAAGATGCAAGGTATTAATTAAACAAATGGTTTAATTAATATTAACAGAGGGGATGAGCAATTGGATAAATGAGGAGACACGTTTGATCATATGGAAGTGATCAAATTGGACGTCTACAGTCACAAAACAAAAAGAAAATGCAAAACAATCTATTCCTCAAACAACCATACATAATTTGACCAATAAGCACTCTAACAAAAAAAAATTAGGTAACTTTTCTTACTAATTTTGCTCTATATATAAACTAAAAACAATATCCTTATCTTAGATTTCAAAGACATCTCCTACACAAAACTATGCTAAATGGCTCCTTCAAATGTTCCTAAAAAAGGAGACAATTGCCAAAAGAATTCTTAAAGAACTTTTTGAAAATATGGGAGTTCTTGTACATTTTCTTTTACAAAAAAAGGACTTGAACACTCTCCAAATTTTACTTCAACAGTGCAAATTAGGAAAAACTCCTATATTGGTGACATGAAAAAGACTAAGAAAGAATTTGATTTTTTTGCATTTCTAGCCATACCGAGCCATCAAAGAACAAGTCAGTAAGTTATATAATTGTTGATGTTTTCATTAACAATTGCATATTTGTTAAGTATGCTCATTATTTCTCTAACCTCATTACTAATATTTTTAGTCATTCACTCCACTAACTTGTTCAAATCTGTTGTAGACAATCCTCACACCCACCTTCAACTTTAGACTAAACAAAATAGTTTCAAACAAATAAGTCAAAACACATAAGGAAAAAAATAGAAATAATTGAATGTTGATTTTCAGAAGTAAATCAATCAAGAAGTTACACTATTACTATGCAAGGTGTAGTGATGGACTTTAACTATATGCTTCACATTCAATTCTAATAAAGATCGTAACACATTTTCTATAGTAGACAATGCATTTGTCATAACACTGTTCTACATTTGTGATTTAAGCAATAGTTGTCACCACAATCAATACTTCAATGTTATTTTTAAAAACCATATACATAACATGCAAGTACTTTGTTCTTTTTGTTATTTGTCATCTACATGAAATGCGAGTGTTATTTTCTTCTTAAAAATGACACACATATTTCATACGCAACTACTCTTTAGAACTAATTGACTCACTAATCCTAGTAACTAATGATTATATACCTTATCCAAATTTGATTTAATATTATTTAATTAATAATATATTGTCATTAATATTAACTAAATATAATTGAAAAAATATTAATTATTAATGATAAATTTCTTACAATTTTATTTATTAATATATTTATATAATGATGTATAATAATTAAATACTAGTAATATTATTATTTAAATAATACTAATTATTATTGAATAATAATTATCATTATTATAAATATTAAATAAATTACATATTTACTAATTATAGTTAATAATTAATATTTTATTTTCACTATATATATATGTATTTGAATACTATTTAAATGATATTTAATATATTTAAACTATTATTTAATAATTATTATAAACTATTAAATATTATTTGAATTGTTGAGATCATTTTAACTATATAAGCAATAGCTAATGTTGACTATTTAGAGGTATTGAAATTGGTTGGGAAAAGAAACAACTTATACTTTGACTACTTAGGTGGCACCCATGGATAATAATATATGATATTATATAATTAATGCTAATATATTTAATATTATATTATATATGTGTATCATATACTATAATATTAAATGTTAATTTGATCATATTATATACAATTTAAATAATATATTGTATATTACTAATAATTATTAAATATATAATATATTTAATCATGTAATATATTTAATATTAATAATAATGATAATAATTATATATTAACAATTACTAATTGAAATTATATATTTCATATTAATTATTAATATATTTATATAATGATATATATTATATTTAACATTCATTAAATAATATTTATTAATTATTATCATTATTATATAGTATTAAATATAATATCATTAATAAATTAAATATAAGATGTTTATATATTTAATAATTATTTAATATTATTTGAATAATAATATATATCATTAATGGGGTAGGGTTGATTTCATTGGCTATATCATTTGCAAACAAGAGGTCAAAGGTCCAATACATATGCACAAATGCCCCACTAATTGTACATTATTGGTACCAATAAAGTTGCACAACTCCTCCAATAAAATACTTTTTCTAGTGGGTTTTTAATTAACATGTATCAAAGATGGTAAGGGGCCTTTCCCCTATTAAATGTGAATGACAATAAAACAATATTGTTATCATTAATACATGTGAAATAAAGAATAAAATAGATTCACCAACAATAGAGATTTATCAACCAAGAGAAATTGACATCTGGTGGGAAGAGAGGCCCACATGAAACAACACACTAGCTTGGTTGGGCTTAAAGAGAACACACTAAGCGTTGACTGCTTAGGTGGCTCTTATGGGACCCATTCAATCTGTTGCCTATTTTTATTCCCCTAAATTATGTCGTAAATAGTCATGGTGAGCAATCAAAATTATCGTTGCATTAGCCAAACCAAATTCAAATGACTGTTGCCGCATTGAGGAAATTTGAATGGATTAATAGAAAGAGAGTCTTTGTGATTATTGTAGTGAATGGAAATCATGGATATATTTAGGAGGCATTCACACTAGATGCCACCATATGCAACAAGCATGTTTCAAACCAGATCAACTTACATTTTCTAGCGCACCTATGCTAAAATGGGAGCTTAGGAATAGGGTATAAGTATCCATCAAAGGATAAAGGATAGAGGAATTTTGTCATATGTTGTAGTTGGAAATTCTTGGGTAGACATGTATCCAAAATGCGAAAGCATATACAAGGTGCATGAACTATTTGATTGAATGCCTTAAAGAACTGCGGTCTCATGGAATGCCATGATTGCAGGATAAATACATAATTTATTTTTTGAAGGGCTTCAAGAACTTTCAAGCAAATGCAACTGGTAGGTTGAAAGCAAAACTTTGCAACCTTTTCCAGTAGCCTCCCTGCCTATGCCAAAATGGGAGCTTTAGAAAACGGTATGGAATTTGTCCAAGGATAAGGGCCGAGAGAATTTTGTTAGATTTTGTAGTTGCAACTAACCTGGTAGACATCATAGACAAGGGGCATGAACTATTTGACATAATACTTTAAAGAAATGTTCTCTCATGGTTTTCCATAATTTTAGGATATGAAAAATGCATAAACAAGTTTAACAAAATACCTCAAATAAGCACATTCCCATGGAATTCTTTGATTGTAGATTATTTACAAAGTCCATTTTTTTAAAAGGCTTTAAGAACTTTCAAGCAAATGTAATTGGCAGATGTAAAGACAAACTCTGCAACCATTTGTTAGCATTCTCCTAGCCTATGCTGAAATGGGAGCTTTGGAACAGGGTATGGACATCCATCAAAGCATAAAGGATAGAGTAATTTTGTTAGATGTTGTAGTTGCAACTACCCTAGTAGACATGTTTGCAAAATGTAGAAGCATAAACAATGTGCATGAATTATTTTGAAACCACATTCCTTCCTTGTTTACAAGGAATTCTACTTTTTTTTCCATTCTTCCAAAATTTTAGCACTCTTTTGTTATCTATCCTTACTCTTTTCTCAAAAAACTCATGTAATGATGGCATGGTTACAATCTACAAGTGTGCCAAAATTCTTATATAAAATTGGACTATGTTATTCTTATTCACAACTTGAGTTTTTTCAGTAGGACGACCTTTTTATCATTTTTCATCAATTAGTTTATCTAGTTTCCATCTTTCAAATGTCTTATTGCCTTCAAAATATCTTTAAACAATCTTGTCATTCATAAATTTAATTTCTAGTAAATCTTTTCACTGGGACCTTTTTATCATTTTTCAGTAACTAGTTTATCTAGTTTCCATCTTTCATTCCTATTGTCGTGTAAATGTCTTTAAATAATCTTGTCATTCATAAATTTAATTGCTAGCAAATCAATCAATTTCTTGTTTGGTTATCATTTCCCAACTAAATCTAATTTAAAGTAAGAATGTGTTTTAAGCAAGACATTTTAAGCAACTAGAAAGTAAAATAATTTGTTATTTAATTAGTAGAGATTTTTTTTGTGTTTGCATTAACTTATGTAAACCCATTTATGATATACTACTTGTTGAATCTACCATCTATAATCAATTTAAGAATTCCTTCAATGGGATCCCTTATTTAAAAATGTTATTTTTGTAGTGTTTTTCCTTTTGTTAAATACTTGTTAGTATCTAAATACCTCAAACTATAGAATTTTCTAAGTGTTAGGGGTGATTGTGTCTATTTCTAGCCTTTTTTGGGTTTATAGATTTTTCTCTTGTTGGTATTCTTCCCTCCATTCCTTGAAACCCAACATTTCCATTTTTATTTCCAATACTTTTGATTATTTTAGTCTTTTAGACTTCTCATTACCTAGGTAAATTATCATGGTTTTCCCCATGCTTCCATTGCCTACTATGTCTTTGCCTTTGGCCTAGGATTTTAGGTCTTCCTATAATCATATACTTCTTAAGCTATAAGACTAATCCATGAACCTCAATTATCCTCCTCTTACTCTTTTCCATGCTTCCTTTAGCATTGAGTATTCACAATCCCCAATTCCTAATTCAAAGGTTCACTTTTCCTTTAATCTCAAAATCTAGATCTTTTAGCATTTTCCCTACTCATTTCCCTCATCTGACTTTCCATCTCCCTTCCTCCTTATGGGACCCATACTTGTAGGATTACTCATGCCATCATACCCAAAAGGTATAAGGTATTCAGTAAAACCAATCTTTGAACCTTGAAAGTCTTCTACTCCATTTCCCTTGCTCTTTTCTCTTCTAGCATTAGGCACACCGAATTTATGATCCCTAACCCATTTCTCTTTCAAGTCATAGAATTTTGGACTTCTATATTTTCCTTTACCAAAAAGTGCATCTGGCACTCTCTATCCATGATCCTTGATCCCTTTCCTTTACCCTTTTGTCCATATTATTTAGTGGTATCATATTTTCCCTCACCCTAATTTACCACTTCTTCCATCACTATTAGGTATCCCTTTCCCTGATCAGGTCGCTCCTCTTTACATATTTTCCTTTTAAAATCCTAAGATTATTTATACAACCTTCCCTAAAAATAACGTAGCATGTGGTAATCCTAAATCCTAGTTCACAACTATTCAATGCAACTTAGAATTCTATAGATTCTACCAACTAATTAAAACCCACCAAAAGATAATCCTTTAATGACCAAGCCAATGCCATATACTAATAGTGATATTTCTTGCATGTCACCTAGTCATTTTCTTGGACCAATCAAAACATGAAATATGCATTACATGCACATAACCACCCAAAGAAAGTGAGAAACTGAATTTTGATGTGATTAAATTTGAAAGCCTCCCCATCCAAGAAATGATTTCCCTTTAAATGTTCTTCCAAAATTCAAAAGAGTGACCAATCAAAAGGCCTCCATATCCAAGCAACTTATATCCATATCCAAGAAAAATATATCCCTTTTCATACCCCTATAACACAAATAGCTTTGGGATTAACACTAAAGATGACTAGACCCAATTATATGATTTTGTGGAGAACCTCAATGATGGGGCACTAAGATGGTGCATTAAAGATTGCTCTTGAAGCATGATAAAACATGGAAAGAATTGTGTGACTTATTTTTGACAAATTTCCATTCACCTAATGTATGAACAAAAAACATAAATAAAATATGGAAGATGAGAAATTAAGGAATAGGTAAAATATGATGAAAAATGATTTAAAAGCGTGCCTAGAAAACTAGAAGAAACCTTCACATATGAGAGACAAAATTGAGTGGTTTATTTTAGGGATAACCCCTCACATTATAGTTAAAGTAGATGAAAAAATTTCCTCTTCATATAGGGATGTGGTAGAATTGATCACCATAGTAGAATCCTAGTCAAAGATACGGGAGAACAATTAAGTAGAAAACAATGAAATCGATATTTCAAATTAGAGTTGGAAAATTTAATGTTGAAGTAAGGTATTATAATGAAAGGTGAGAAGGCTAAGACTTCCTTGAACCTAGAACAAGTAAATTTTGGTTTAAAAATTACATTAGGGAAGAACATCTAAAGAATGAATGATAATCAAAAGCACCAAGAGGGCTACCAAACTAAGAGGGGAACTTAAGAAATCCCCTAGAAACATAGTAAGTATATACTATACAATATAAAGTGGGACAAACATGGCACAAATAGGTGTCCATTACATTACTTCATGAAGAAGATGAATATGAACCAATGGTTCATGGATTGACTAGGGGCACATTTTTTGGATGTGTATGGATAGAGATTGAATGTTTATTTGGAAAATTGATAGTGGGAACTTCAATTGAGAACAAGTATAACAACACTTAACAATGTACATTATGTGGTACCACAAATTCAAAATGTAGGACCCTCCATGAGTTGCCATGATAACTATAGAGAAGGCTGTGGTAGGGGAGGCTACCACAACAAGAATAGAGGTATTAGAGAAAATGGAACGATCAATAGGCCAAAATGTTATAACTATGGTAAAATTTTGGAAATTACACTAATGAGCACAAAAGGAAAAAGGAGAAAAATCAACATGTGGATTTTTTGGTGATAAATCACATGATATTTTTAGTTGTCCCAAATTTAATAGTTCTATAAGAATGTGTTGGAACCATGATCAGAAAGTGAATAATTAGTAGTAACTAAAGTAGTTCTAATACAATCTATGCTATAACTAAAGTAGTAACGAGTAACTAAAGTAGATGATAAAATGTTAAAAAATGTAAGAAATAAAAAATAGAAAATAAATGTAAAATAGGAGAATCCTCATTTCCAAAAGAGAAATTGGAAAAATAATACAAAGGAAAAAAGAAAAAACTCGAGAAAAAGGCCATGTATAAACTTAAGAAAAAGAACTTCAATAATTACCTGGGGTTGGATTAATAGAAGCATATCTTAGGAGAATCCTATGAAAGTGAAGAATAAAAAGAAAATTTAGGTAAGGGGGAATGTGATTTGGTGATAAGGAAGTCCAAAGAACTAATTAAGAAAAAAAGGAGAGGATGATAGTAAGGCATGTTTCATAGAAGAATAGGTCTATAGAAAAAAAATTGGAAAAATTGGTATATCAAGAAGAGGTTAGGGTTCAAGGGTTGGATATGAAGAAGTCAGATAAGGTTATTGGAAAGAAACTTATGAATGCTAGATTTTGAGGGTTTTTTAGCTTCATCCAATTAGAGTTAGGTTGTGAAAAAAGGGAGATAGTAAGTTTAGATGAGGAAGATGAGGAGTAACAAAATTTTGGTTAGTTTAGTTAATTATTTGATAAGGGTTGGGTTAAGGAGAAAATTATAACTTATTGGTGTTCTTTGTAGAATTATCGATTTCTTGAGAAGAGGATGGGGCTAAAGAAAGAGGCATCATAGGTCAAAGAGGAGATGGCCTTAAAATGATTTATCACCTATGTAATATCATAAAAGGTGGTACAAAGTGTTATAAAAGTTGGATATTAATGCAAGATATTTTGATTACCAAGCTTTGGGAAAATATTCCTAATAAGTACTTTCTCAATATATTAGAGTTGAGAAGAAGTTAGGAGATCTATGAAAGAATGTATTGATAATAGACGATAAAATCCACCATCTTCTCATTTGCATGCCTTGATTGTAATGCATAACATTGATGAAATTAACCTGCAAACCTATGTTGACTTGAATGTGTTCCATGAAAATATTTAGTGAAATAGAGGAAGGAACCCATAGAATTTGTAGATAAAGAGAAGAACCATTTTAAGTCTTTTTACTTAATGAATAGAAAAAAAAAATAGCTATGAATTAATCGTCAAAGTAATAATCAATACATATTAATCTATAGACGATTGAACATGAATCTTAGGGGAGCTTATCTAATTATACATGTATGCCAATTTTTAACATGATGAACTATGGTTCTTGTGGGTGATTTATTATAGTCAAGCATGTGTCATATTGTGGAGGAGGCTTAAGGTTCCATACCCAGAATATAAGATGATGGGAGAATAAAGCCTCAAGCTTGTCTACCATGGGGTGCCTGTTTGTGCCACTCTATTTCATTGTCCATCTACTTATATGGTGGAGAGTCTCTTAGAATTTTTCATTCTTTGTCGTGCCTTGAATACTTCCGCTAAAGAAGAGAAATCTTCTTCTTCTTAAACATAAGTTCATTTTTTTGTACAATATGGTTGAGCCATATTGGAAGACTTGCAACCCCTGTATGTAGAGGTTGAGGAGGATGAGGGAGAGTCACATTCACATCATCTTTATTGCTTGGTGAGTGTTGAGTCTAATCCTTGAATTGACAGAGCTCTCCTTATGCTTAGGTGTCAAGATATTCAATATTTGGTTCTCTTAACATCCCATCCACTTGGTCACCATGTACTTCACATTGGTTTTGTTTCAAGTATGATGGTGTTGTTATTGATGTCAACATGAAGTCTACTAACTGGTGTTGTCATTGATGTCAACTATGGGATGAAGATGTTGAGGATATTGAGAAAATTGTTGAAAAGAGGAAAACAGGTTGTGCATGTGTAGTTGAGATCTTGAGGAAGTGTTGTGAGTACATGGAGCTATTCTTTTGTTGTAGAGTCTGACTTGATGAGTTGGAATGAAGTAATGAGCTAAGATGATGTTTTTGGTACTTGGTTTCCAAGTGCTTTTGAAAAAAAATAATAAACAAAGTAAACTATATTGTGCAGATGTTCATAATGTGCTCTGATATTATGCTCCTCATTATTTTTGTGTTGATGCTATGCTTGTGCAGAATTTACAGGTTACTTAAGGTTGACAGAGGTTGCTATATTCAGAATTTGTGTTTTTGGATCATTGTACAGTGCGAGATATTTTCACCAGTGTGTGAACCAGTTGTTTAGTGATGTTTTATGTGGTTTGAGAGAAATGAATTTGCTCCATATTTCTATGTTGTTTGGATTAATGTTGTGCAGATTTGGGAAGTTTCTTATGATGTTTTTATCTTTATGTATTCAATTTTTTACTTGATTTGGTGTAGTACAATGAGAGTTTCATTTATCAATATACAATTAAGGGTTATCAGTTGTCCTGATTTAAAGCATTTGTTGATGTGAGTTTGGATGAAGTGTTTGATGAATCTTAAGTTGTTCATGGATTGTTCTGGATTGATTTCAAGTGAATTATGTTGTGCGAAACTTTCGGCTTGATCTAAGGAAGCATGTACTCAATGTCTATGGTGTTTTGCATAGGTTTTGGTTGACCTTGTGTTTAACACTACATGCGAGGCTTGTGGAAGCGTGTTGAAGTGTGTTGGGATCTATTTGGGTCCTAATTAAGGATTTGTGTAGGTTTCCTTTCGTTCCTATCCACCACGAGAATGTTTAGGTGCCAACCTATTTTGAATTTGAGTATAACGGCTAATGGATGACATTGGAGAAAGTTTTTGAGCTAGAGCTTGATATAAATATGTATGGTGTTATGCAAGAGGGTGCATAAAGAGTAAGAAGAAAGATAGATGTGAGATTGTTGCAAGTGATGTTTGTGTTGCAAAATTGGGCAACACAATGCGAACTTCATGTTAAGGTTCCTCAAGGCAATGAGCTGAAGGAATCTGATATCTTTCATGTGAGACTGCAAAAGTGTGTGAGCAATTATGGTTGACTCCTTGTTACATTGAGAAGTGTTTTCTTTGTGTAACAGTCTTCTTCTATCTTCTTGTTTTCTTTCTATGGTAGTGACCCCTAACTGTGAGTGTTTTTGGATAATGTGTCCTATTCCGGTAGTGAGCCCCTTTGTACTAGTTTTGCTATTACTTATATTGTGAGCTAATCCTCACCAATGGTTTCTCCTTCATTGGGTATTCCACGTAAATCTAGTGTTTTGATGTGTATGGTGTTGTGATTTTAGTTTCTATTACCTGCATTTCATGTTTAATCAACTTAACAACATAAGGGTTTAATGAATGCTTGTGGATTTGTTTACTGTTGAGGGTTTTTGAAGGTTTAATTTGCTATAACTGATTCACCCCCCTCTTAGTTGTCTTGTTCATTTCAACAGGTTCTCTAGTTGTGTGTGAGTGGATGGAGGTATGATTTTAGGTGGGGAAGAATGAGGAAGTGAAGGAATTAGAATTTGATATGGTGGGGGTTGGAATTGGAGGTGGAGATGGAGGAGTAGGAATAGAAAATTCATAAGTCAAACTCTGAGTTGATGGAATAGTTTTCCCAAGAGGTGATTTCAATGGTGAGTTGTGTGGAGGCAAGTCATGAAGAGAAGATTTATGGGGAGGAGAGTAAGGTGGAGAGTGACCAAGAGGCTCTCTCTCAAAGGATGAAGATAAAGATTGAGATGAGGAAGGAGATAAGTAAAAAAATAGCATTGCATTATTGACATTTCTTGAACTGGGTGGTAAATGACAAGGTTAGGGGTATTGGTTGGGACATTTAGGGTAGGAGGTGTAACTTTTTCCATGTTTTGATAAGAATGTGGCAAGGGCTCCGAGGTTAATGGTAGGATAGGAGAGGGAGTGATAATAGTGGTAAGAGATGATCAAGCAAGATAGGTGAAGGGTAAGGGTTGAAAGGGTTGAAAGGGTGGAAAATAGGGGCATGAGGTAAAGCGGTTGCCTAAAGGGACATGATCATAGTTAAAAGGAGGAATGGATAGAGATACATAAATGGTAGGAATGTGGGTTGGATGAGAAGGAGTAGGCATGTAAATTTATATGAAAGAATATTGAGTGGTAGGAAAAACAAAAGAGGTTGGCTAGAAGATAGGGATGAAGATAGGAGAATTAGAATATAAAGAGACATGAATGTGGATAATATATCATCTACCTTGTAATACCTATGTGGGTGATGATATTTGTTAAGAAGTATGTGAGTGATGAAATTTAGGATTAGGTGACATTATCATGTAGGCTATTTTGGAGGAGAAAAAAGTGGTGGTCAATTTTCGTGAGTGACAAACTTAGCATCATCTAATAGGGGTTCATTATCAAAGTGGTCGTCATTGTGAGACATGTAGAGTGAGACATCATGTGAGGTGGATGACAATAGAGGAAAGAAGGGTAATGAAAGGAGGAAGAGGAAGGAAGATACATGGATAGGTTTAGATGAGGGTTCCTATAAGAGATAATGTATGAGGAAGGGATAGTCAGAGAAGGAAGGGTATTGATTTCTATCAAAGAACAACACAAATGATTTATCCTTATATAATATAGTAAATTTGAGTAGAAAAATGTGGAGTTTTTTTTATTTTGGTGAAAATACAAGACAAAGATAATAGTGTACTAAATGGACACTAACCTAATTGTGATAAGGTCTATATGTTGTGACTATGTTTATGTTTACTCAAAATGAAAGTTTTATTGAACGATGACAAAATTAAAAAATCATAGTAGAATTAACTAATTTTTGGACATTAGAATGTGAATTTGTCATTTAGAGAGAAAAATTCTTTTGAGGATGAAAAAAGGAACAAATAACGAAGGTTAGAATTCACATCAAATTCACTACAAATATAGATAGAAAATAGATAGCCTACATAATTTAAATGTAGGGAAGCCTTTTCAATTGTTTATATTAGGATTCAATGAGTAGCCTATCACAAATAAGTTTACTTAAGTTAATTCAAACACAAACAAATTCTCTACCAATTAAATAACAAATTATTTTTCTTTCTAGTTAGATTGCTTAACATATTTTACTTAAAATAAATTCTTACTTTAAATGGGATTCAGTTGAAAAATGATAACAAAACAAGAAATTGATTGATTTACTAGCAATTAAATTTAGGAATGACAAATTGTTTAAAGACATTTAAAAGTTAATAAAATGAAAGATGGAAACTAGATAAACTAGCTAATGAAAAATGATAGAAAGGTCCTATTGAAAACATTCAAGTTGTAAGAGGAACAAGGTCAGTTTTATATAAGAATGGTACACACCTATAGACTGCAATCATGCCATTATTACATGAACTTTTAAAAAGAAAAGGTTAAGGATCGATAACAAAAGAGCTATGTTCCACCAAGTTTCCGGGATGGGGGGAGGACAAATTTTTGAGGGGATTTTAGGGGACGGGGGGACGGCTGTATAGTATATATATATATATATATATATAGAGAGAGAGAGAGAGAGAGAGAGAGAAATTTTAAATTTAAGATATTCATATGAGTAATGATAACCATAACAATCACCAATCATATTGACATATGCATCATAGAATCGAATTATCAAACAAATTAATACTACAACTACCTAATTGCATCCATGGACCATAATTCATGTCAAATAGTCAATGTGCATATGATATAAAATAATAAAATGCCCAAAAGGCTACAAGTTTGTACTACAAATGTCAAAATGACAAAGTCTCAAGTGTCCAAAGGCAAAACATAGAAATAGAAAGTATGATGATTGCCGCTACTCGGCATTTTCCAACTCTGCATCAAAATAAGACTCATAGTCTGAGTCACTGTCATTGTGAGGGGTTGGCTCATCTAATGGAACTCCAACCAATCCCTCTTGTCTCTCCTCCTCATCAATTTGTGCTACGTCCTCTAGATCAACATCCCATCGTAATGCTAGATCTGTCTATACTAAGGAGTCTGACGATCCTGGAGTCGCAAAGCACTATGCAGAACCACTAATTTTTCTGCCCGTCTAGAGGTCAGCCTATTCCTCTTGATAGAGTGAATAAAGCCGTATGTTGACCAATTCCTCTCTGCAGCAGAGGAACTAGCAACCTGTGAGAGGAGACAAAATTTAAAAACTAAATTAGTAATTTAAATTTACTAATTAGGACATTCAATTTAAATTATGATTATATAAATGTTCAAACTTCAACACTCATCTAAATCAAATTATGTTAATCTAATGTATTACCTGTGAAAGGAGGCGAACACCAAGCGTCCTCAATTGTGGTGCATCCTTCCCATGCCATGACCACCATCCAATAGGATCCCTTTGAGCTACTGTAGTTCTATCTACCTTGGCCTCTGGTTTGCCGAATGTTGGACCACGAAGATTAACAAAATCAGTGAACTGTGTACGAACTAGACTGGCCTCCTCAATTGAATATATTTTTGCAAGGGCCCTCATAAACCCTTCTTTCACCTCATCATCATCACAAGGAGGCATCCTACCAGGTCTAGGTACATACCATTTGGGATTAAGAGCAAAGGCTGCCATATGAAGCGGGGTGTTCATAGTGTTCCACCGCCATGTCACAATGGGCCTAATTTTTTGCTCATATAATCCCGAATTAGGATCCTTATCAGAAATTCTTCATTTTTCCAAGCATGGAGTCAAAAGTTTCATAAATCTCTCCAAGACTTGGAGAGTCTGTATCAGCATATCTAATGACATCCACAACAGGTGAAATGATGGAGCAAACAAATCTGCAAACAAAAATTTGAAAAAAGACAAGTTAGAACTTAGAAAATAAAAAATATATTAATAATAAAATCACACACACACACACACACACACACACACACACACACACATATATATATATATATATATTTGTAAAATCAGCAATCAAAAACAAATTATTAATTAACAATTTTTTTACCTCACATTGGACCACCAATTATCATCAAGATTTTTTTGTTTGATGCTTCTCCCTTCTGTAGTGCTTGCCATAGACCATCTATTCCACTCTGAATTAACCATCATCAACTGTAGAGCCTCTTGTACCTCAAGCATCCTCTCTAACAAAATAAAGTAGCTAGCATAACTTATTGCTACAGGCTTGAGAAATTCCTTCTTTGAAAATGTCCTAAAGAGGGCAAGTGAGGTGCGATGGTTGCAAATAAACATATGAATGTCTCTAGCCTCTACAACCACCTAGTGCACCCAATCCATCTTCCCTATGTCTTTCAATGCATTGTTCAATGCATGAACACAACAAGGGGTCCAAAAGATGTGCTTGTAAGCACTCTCAACCATCAAACCTTCTAATCTGCACACACGTGCTGAATTAGTAACCACCTGCACAACATTGGTTGCCCCAACCTCCTCTATAGCCTCTTTCAAAATATTAAATTGGAATTTTGCATCCTTTGCACTTCCCAGAACAATCAATGGCCCTAAGGAAATATGAACCAGCTGAACATGTGACTATGATGTTTATAAGTGGTCGTTGTCTAATATCGGTCCACCCATCCATGATAATAGAGCAACCTGTTCTAATCCAAAATTGTCTCATGTCCTCCATCACCACACTCACCTTAGAATATTCTTTGTCAAGGAGTGTAGTGCATAATTTATTTTCTCCAGGGGGAATGAATGAGGTACCAACAATTGCCACATTTCTAAACATTTGTTTGAAGTAGGGAGAACGTGCTACATGGAATGGGATAGCATGGGCATAGAAAAATTTGGCAATGGAAGACTCTGCCACATCTCGTGCTTGCACATTGAACATATTTGCAACTGTATTTTGCTGCTCACTAGAAGTAGCAGCCTTCCTCTTCCCTCTTGTGGAAATATGAACATCACCTGCACCACTACTACCACTACCAACACTAGGACTACCAAGCATAGAGGGCATAGGTGAGGTTGAATGTGCAGATTAAGTAATCCATAGGCCTTCCTCTGACCTCCATGTGCAATCTATAACACTCTATCCTCTCAAAATCTTTTATTTCTTTACAACCCTTGACCCCATGGCCTCCAAAACCCAATAGATGAGAATAGACTCTTGTATAGCTCCCATTATATTTTTCTTTGCAAATGTGACATAGCCACAATCTACTACCCCCAGTGTTTTTCCCTTTGCCTTTGTCTACACGTGATGCTAGTTGAAGAAGAGGTTTTTTAGGATTAAAAGGGCCTTTTGCATATTTTTTCAAATCTTCAGAAGGGATATCAAATGGGTTTGTTTGAGGCTGCCCCATATGAACTGATTGGTTTTCTTCCCCCCTCTCAACATCTCCAATATCTTCACTATTGCTGCTCATTTTGTTTTCTTTTGGTTTTTGCAAATTGAAAATTTAGAAAAAAAAAATAAAAAATCATACATTTTATCATTTTAACTTAGAAAAAAATGGAAAAAAATGTAAGATAATGGAAGAATAACTTACTTCTTTCACTTCTTTTGCTGGTTGTTACCTTAATGCTCTCCTTTTTTCCTTCTAAATGCTGGTTTTTCTTCTCCAACAACTCCTTCAAACCCTCCTCTTTCTCTTCTCACTTTTGCCCTTGGTTGCAATTTTATTTTGGCAAGTTACAATGAGATCAAATGAAGGTAAAAAAATGTTGTAAGTGGCCATATTAGGGTTGGGAAGGCGTGGGGACCACAAAGGAATAAATTAAAAAAGAGAACTAAAAAAAACTTTTGTTTTTGTGTTTTAAATGTTGCTAGGCGACGGGGGACGGTCGGCCGTCCCCGGGACGTTCGAGGGATGGCTAGGTGTCCCCAATCCGTCCCTTGGACGGCTGGCCGTCCCCTTTCCGTTTTGGGACATTTCCTCTAACTAGGGACGTCCCCTAATTTCGGGGACTTTTTGGGGACGGTTGTCAGCCATCCCCAGGCGTCCCCTGTCCCCAAAACGTTTCCGGGATGGATTAGGGGGGGGGGGGGACGCGTCCCTGTGTATCCTTGCAAAAGAGTGCTAAAGTTTTAGAAAATAATAAAAATGTAGAATTCCTTGTAAATGAGTAAGGAATGTGGTTTCAAAACAATTCACACACATTGTATGTGCTTCCACATTTTGCATACATGTCTATTAGGGCAGTTGCAACTACAACATTGACAAAATTGCTCTATCCTCTATGCTTTGACGGATGTCCATACCCTGTTCCAAAGCTCCCATTTCGGCACATGCTAGGAGGATGCTGGAAAAGGTTGCATAGTCTGTCTTTACATCTCCCATTTCGGCACATGCTAGGAGGATGCTGGAAAAGGTTGCATAGTCTGTCTTTACATCTGCCAATTGCATTTGCTCGAAAGTTCCTAAAGCCTTTTAAAAAATCAACTTTGTGAATAATCTGCATTCAGGGTATTCCATGGGAATGTGTTTATTCGAGGCATTCTGTTAAACTTCTTTATATATTTTGCGTATCCTTCAATCATGGCAATCCATGAGACCACATTTCTTTTAGGTATTCTGTCAAATAGTTCACGCTCCTTGTCTCTGATGTCTACCAGGTTAGTTGCAACTACAACATCTGACAAAATTCTCGTGTCCTTTATCCTTGGACGGATTTCATACCCTTTTCCAAAGCTCCCATTTTGGTATAGGCAGGGAGGCTGCAGGCAAAGGTTGCGAAGTCTGGCTTTGCACCTGCCAATTGCATTTGCTTGGAAGTTCCTGAAGCCTTTCAACAATTACATTTTGCGTATATCCTGCAACCATGGCATTCCATGAGACGATAGTTCTTTCAGGCATTCGGTCAAATAGTTCACGCGCCTTGTCTTTGCTTTCACATTTTGGATACATGTCTACCCGAGCATTTCCAACTACAACATCTGACAAAATTCCTCTATCCTTTATCCTTCTATGGATACGTATACCTTATTCCTAAGCTCCCATTTCAGCACAGGCTGGAAGTACGCTGGAAAATGTAAGCTGATCCGGTTGGAAACCTGCTTGTTGCATATGGTGCATCAGTGCGACTGCCTCCTGAAGATATCCATGCCTTTCATTTGCTGCAATAATCACAGAGGCTCTCTTTCTATTGATCCATTCAAACTTTCCAGCGCGTTAACAGTCATTTGAATTTGGTGGTATATGAAAACAGGCAACGGATTGAATGAACCCCACAAGAACCACTTAAAACAGTAAAGCCCAGCCCACTAACTTAATGTGTGGTGTTTAAGCCCAGTCTTCTTTATACTAGTTGCAGCGAATGTTCCACAAGAACCACTTAAAACAGTCAAGCCCAACCCACTAACTTAATGTGTGGTGTTTAAGCCCAGCCTTCTTTATACTATTGCAGCGAATGTTCTACCAAGACCGGAACAATTTGAATGTTAATTCATGTTTCGGGCACAAGAATCAAACTTCAATAAACTTCTGAATGGTATATTTGCGTGTTGGAAACAATAGATTTAAATTTCTAAACTTCCTTGGTACGGCATTTTGACATCTGCATGTTCTGCTTGACTCATTATTGTCATCTTTGAAGGAAACGCGGAAGTGGCTTCTCATTTTGGAAACTTGCGCGCATCAACGCGCTGCCCATCGCCTCCTCCCGCTTTCCCCCTCTTATATTTACCATTATTGAAGCTGACAAGATTTTTACACCATTCGTACTTCAATCGAACTTCACACGTTCACTTAAAAAAGTGAAATCCTAGATTTACAAATTCTTTTGGTTATAATCTCTGTAAAACAAATTGTTTTTGTATAAAATGAAATTACCCAAAATTGACTAATGACTAGGACTGTATAACATTTAAGCATAGCCATTTTTTAGTGCAGAAGAAAAAAGAACATTTAAGCCCATGCACCAGCAGAAATCGCATTCTTCACAAGGCGGAATCAACAAGACAATAAGAAGATAGCATTGAGAAAACAGGCATGATGTGATCTCTTTTATATTGGGTTTCTTTGTTAGTAAAGGCTTTCAATATTTTAGTTTTTATGTGCTGTAGAAGGGCACATTCTGTTTTTTCCCAGCTGCATTCCTTTCTTTCAATTTTTATGTCCATGACACTGTCTAATATAAAAATGGGAGCAAGTTTGTGCAATATCGCATGTTTTCTAGTTGTAAACTAAATTATACTACAGACCCATATGAACGCAGGTAAGGTCTAGCCACTGTTTTTGCACCGAAAATTTAGATGTCTTGGAGTTGTCTAAGCCTCTGTCTGTTTTTCGCTTTACTAAGCCTCTCTTTGTCTAAACCTTGTTTATGATGGATAGATGGTGACACTTACTGTAAATAACAATAAGTGCAGATTTGTTCAATATGGTATGCTTTCTGGTTTTAAATTACATTGATCTGGTTACAAATACAGGCCAGCTCTAGCCACTCTGTGTTTCTGCACTCATTAATATATATCTTGGAGGTGTTTAGGCTTCTGACTGCCATGGATTAACTAAGTTACAAAGCCTTATTTATTCGAGGGGAGAGTATATGTGATGGGGTACCATTTCAAATTTTTTTGAGCAAATACCCTAACAATCATTTATGACAGATCAATAGTCATTACTTCAAGAAATTATTTAGAAACCACATTTACATTAGAAGCTAATCATGGAATATCAAGAGCCACACTTTAAAATTTCACATTAGATATCTCTGCGATTTGAACTTGTGTTTCCACAATAAGAAATTAAACTCAACCGCTTGAACAATGATGACCGCATAAACGGAGAAGGGATTTAAATAAACAACATCCATGATTATTCACAATGAATAGAAATCCACAAGATATACCAATTTCAAACATCTGCAATAATTGTCGGAGGCATAATACTTCTCTATCATTAAATGAAGAACACGCACGTTTATCTTCATCCTCGGGTTGCTTCTCTATTTTCTGGACAACAGCAAACTATTCTCACCATTAAAATCACTCCTTTTTCGATTACAACATCTAAACCGGTGTGCTCTTCTCCTTGAGCAATTTTATTATTTGGTTCACATTTGCTTTGTCTTTCATTTGCTCCAGAACACACAAATCCTCTGTGACCTCCTTATTGTCACATCCCTGTAAAAGAATACTCATTCAGGTGGTCATTGCGTGGATAATTAAATAATTAAATAAATTAAATATGTCAGTCAAAGTTTTGGGGAGAAAAATTTGGGTGAAGGTATGGGCATCCATCATCCATTAAAGGCCTTGGAAATTGCAGTTGACAGGTAAGCACAAAGACTCCTCAACTCTTGTCAGCCTATTCCATGCCTACGCTATATGAGAACTGGTAGATTGATGGATGTCAATCAAAATAGAACATATGGCAGGAAATACACCGAAAAGGATTTTTGAATGATAAAAGGGAGGACGGGAGACAATCCTCATTAAAGAAGGAAGGGGGCAGGCTTCACTTAGAAGGGCCGTGTCATTAATAGGTATGGCATCCCTTATTTTGGTAGCGAAGACTTCAAGCTATGGGAAAAGAGGCGCCTGGCAGCCATTAAAACCCCCACAACCCCCCTTCTCTAGGCATTCGAGTGATATTTTGGAGTAAAACATGAACAGAATAAGGTGTGAGGAAGGGTAGCATGCTAGTAGCAGAGGAAGAGATTGCAAAAGGAGGATGTGCACAGATTGAGAGAGAAACATGGTCTCATGAAATGCACAGATTGCAGGATATGAACGAAAGGGATTGTTGAAGAGGCTTGAGAAACTCTCAGGCAAAAGCAATTGGCATGTGAAAAGGTAGATTCCACAACCGCTGCTCACATCTTTCCTGTATATGTTAAAATTAAATGAGAGCTTTCGAATAGGGAATAAACCTCTGTCAAACCAAAAAGATTAGAGGAATTTTGTGAGAATGATGGCGTGCAGGGTGGAAGAGGTAAGCAGCGACCTCTTTAAAAATGTGGTTTGGGAAAGGGCATCGAAAAGCCAGAAAATGTGAGCAGAAGGGATCAAATGTGATTGAAGGAGAGGAATGGAGAATATGGCATGTGCAAGGAGGGAGAGAGAGCATCAAATGGGGACAAAATGCCTTAATAAATTGGGTTTCTTAGTCTACAATGGCAGCAGAGCAGGATGTTCACGAGATGGAGTTGTCGAAAATGCTCAAATAATTTTGAAGAAAATGCAGTTGGCAGATATAAATTGTGAATACCTAACCTTTGATGCCATCCTCCCTGCCTGTGCGGAAATGAGAATTTTGGGGAAGAGACTATCAGAGTCAGTCGAATTACTGTTTGGCAGCTAGCAAACTTATGGTTGGCATATCTCTCTATGTCACGGGCTAATGGATTAGCTTGGTATCAAGATGAAGACTTCAGCGCCTACATTAGAAATGCTTTCAACATCGTTCAAAAGATAAGTACACTCCTCCTCCATATTTCCCTTTCTAAATAGTATTTAGTTCTGATTCTCTGAATTATTCCCGTCCATGGCTAAAAAGGGATTTGAAAGGGTCATGGTAGGAAGCTCACTCTGCTTAAAATGACAGGCAAAGATGTCATGATAAGAGTTGTTCTGATTCGCACAAGTATCAAGAAACCATACTACTGCACATGTTATAATAGACGGTCATTATGGCATCAAGATTATATTTTTTTTATGTAATATTACTTGTGTGGTGAATTGAGAGTAGTCATATGAAAATATGGTGGAGTGCAACACCTTGTTGAGTTATTATAGGAAGTGTTCATAATATCATAGTTCATCTGAATGGAAATTGCAAATGAATGTATGTCAAGCATAAACTTTATTACATTAAGCAACATAAGTGAAATACTTAAGTATGGATAGTTGTTTGGTCAATTGAATAAAATGATTTCCTTTCCTTATAATAGGACATTTCGTGGATCCATATCAAGGCTTGCATAATGGTTGCATTGTGAAGATATTTGGCTATAGTTAGCTTGTACTACATGTAATATCCCCTTCGTTATAATACCTTGGTATATATGACATTATTATTATTAGTTCTAGCCAAGTGTGTTGACCCTAGATGTATGAACAATATTGAAAGACTTCCTATGAAGACATGAGTAGAAACTTGTTATATTGTATTGTATGTTACCATTGTTCATTTTATAATGATGAACAGGTGATTACTATGAAGGGATTAGCAATCATGTTTATTATCTTTGTGCTTGGTAGCATGGGCATTGAATTTGGTATGATATATTGAGTCTTGTCATCTGATTATGTTTGTATATTAAATGGGAAGTACTAAAATTGAAAATATAAGCTACACATGTGCAAGAGAGATATTATTACATGTTGTAGGGTGAGATTTGAGAATTTAGGCCATACCAAGTGGAAGTACTAAACTACTTTTACAAGTGAGGTATTCATGAGTAAACCTTTTGAAGCTAATGCCTTTAATGCCATTTTAGCCTCCTTTCTTAATGCAATAATAAGACATGCTATATAAATTCTAGAATGGTATTGGGTATTGGGTAAAAGCCTTTTGATGACCACAAAATACAATTTGACCCCTTGAGCATAAGAAACTCTATGTTGAATCTATTATGTGAATTTCAAATGAAAGTACGGGTTTGTGTAAACAAGGTAATTTTGTGTTGATTAATAAGCCTAGCCCCTTTGTGATAAATCAATCCTTGGGCAAGCTAGTTTATGAATTATAATGGGTGGAGTGGATTGAGGACCTTGACATTCTTGAAGGGGAGTGTTATTGTATAGGTTGCTAAACTATGAATATAGTGTTAGTAATTGAAGTGAATCTTTAATGACACCTTGGTTATGGGAAACTGGGTGCAAGTCCTTGAGAGGCCTTGTGAGGAGAAGTACATGTAACTTTGATCCATTTGGAAGTAGGTACGTAGGCGGTCCTTGGGTGAAGGATGCCTCTATGATTCAAGTCCGTAGGGGGAGGGTCTGGGGGGATAACTCCTAGATGTTGGGATTGTTCCTAATTGGTTTGACCTTCTCTCTTCAGTAGGCTTCAGAAGAGGCCGAATGGGTATTCGATGGTTATGAAAGAAAACATGATAACTTGTATTCAATACATCATGTGTGTCTGAATAGTAAGTTGAAGGAAAGGAATGAATTGGACTACTTGGTAGTGGTTACATGTTGAGTTGAGCTCACCTCGTGTCGGTACTAAGTGAATTTTTTTATGTATTGTGAAAATTAACCTTAGACATATATGCCAATGTATAGGCTTCTAAATTAGTCAATTGTGATCTACTTATTCTTAACTAGGAACGTCTCTTCTAGTTATAGTGCTAACTGCTAAGCATGGGTCAAGGAGTATTACTATTATGCTCAAGATTGACAAGTATCTAGGAGTAGTACTATTATGCTCGAGATTGACAAGTGTTTAGGAGTAGTACTATTATGCTCAAGATTGATAGGTGTCTAAGAGCAGTACTATTATGCTCGAGATGGACAGGTGTCTAGGAGCAGTACTATTATGCTTGAGGTGGACGGTAATCAAGGAGCAATACTATTATGCTTGAGATGGACAATAGTCAAGGAGTAGTATTGTGATGCTCGAGATGTACAATAGTCAAGGAGCATACTATGCCAATGATGACCATCCTTGGTTGCTTAGTCATCTGATGGACTACAAGGAAGAGACTTTCTAATGAAAAATAGGTAGGTAATAGTTGGACCAACCTCATAGTATATTTTTGACATATCTTGTTGTGGAAATGGTATACTTGACCCTATTGAGTTGAGAGTGGACCCTGGTGTAGTATGGGATGCATTGAATCCTCTTCCCAGTTTTTCAATGGTGCAAAAGATTGGGGGAAAGGATGGGACCCACAGTGTAGTGCGCAATGCACCGAGATTCCTTTTCTATTTGGGATGTACTAAGGGTAAGTGTATGTTAGCCAATGTGGATGTGATGGACAGGTGTCTAGGAGCAGTACTATTATGCTCGAGGTGGACAGTAGTCAAGGAGCGATACTATTATGCTCGAGATGGACAATAGTCAAGGAGTAGTATTGTGATGCTCGAGATGGACAATAGTCAAGGAGTAGTATTGTGATGCTCGAGATGTACAATAGTCAAGGAGCATACTATGCCAATGATGACCATCCTTGGTTGCTTAGTCCTCTGATGGACTACAAGGAAGAGACTTTCTAATGAAAAATAGGTAGGTAATAGTTGGACCAACCTCATCGTATATTTTTGACATATCTTGATGTGGAAATGGTATACTTGACCCTATTGAGTTGAGAGTGGACCCTGGTTTAGTATGGGATGCATTGAATCCTCTTCCTAGTTTTTCAATGGTGCAAAAGATTGGGGGAAAGGATGGGACCCACAGCGTAGTGCACAATGCATTGAGATTCCTTTTCTATTTGGGATGCACTAAGGGTAAGTGTATGTTAGCCAATGCAGATGTGTTTTCCAGTCATTATAGTAAATGGGATGTGTAAGAGCCCGTCACTAATGTACTTGTGAGGTACGTATGAACTAGTCACAGTTGTGATGTGATGCACATATGAGCCCATCACTAACGAACTTGTGATTTACATATGAGCTAGTCACTGTGTATATGTGATGAATGTTGAAGCTAGTCATTGGGTATTTAAGATGTATGTTGTAGCTAGTCACTAGATATGTGACATATGTTGAAGCTAGTTATTGGGTATTTATGATGTATGTTGTAGCTTGTCATTGTGTATATGTGACATATGCTGAAGCTAGTCATTAGTTATTTATGACGTATGTTGTAGCTAGTCCCTATGTATATGTGACATATGCTGAAGCTAGTCATTGGGTATTTATGACATATGCTGTAGCTAGTCACTGTGTATATGTAACCTATGTTGAAGCTAGTCATTGGGTATTTATGACATATGTTTTAGCTAGTTATTGTGTATATGTGACATATGTTGGAGATAGTCATTGTGTATATGTAATGTATGAGATGTGTATGAGCTAATCAGCTTGTGTATATCTGATGTACACTCGAGTCCCTATAGGAATTGGGGGATTATGGAATAATATAACCCTATGTGTTTGTGCATATTTGTACACCATAGATTGGTAATGTTTGGTGGGACCAACATTTGATGGTAAATACTATCACTATATTATGATTGGACTAAGTTTTATAAATAGTCATGGTTTGAAGAGAGATCAAAGATCTCATACAAGAGGAGAGAATGAACTCCCTCTAACATTGGTGGACAATCTACAAAGCCTTTGCTTTCCTACGAAGGGATACATAGGTAGGGTCATTAGGAATGAACCCTCAAGGCTTAGGTCTAGGTCTAGGAATAACCTTGGGAGCTTACCACTCCCATGTGTATGAAAATAAGTGGCGATGTCTAGTTGATGCTGCCATGGTGAAGGAAGAAGTTTTGAAGTTAGCACTTCTAGGTTACATGGATGATGTTCATGATTAAGTTTGGTATTTGTCTTGAATTGATTTTAAAAAAAATTGGTAGCAACCAAGGGGTGGTTGTTACACTTATTCAGGCCTATAACATCCATATGGTCTTCTTGGAAGCTAATAGCCTCTTGCAAATCCTCTTCCTCTCTGGTTTGACTTCCTTCCTCTTCCAGCATAGCTTCCTCTTTCTCTGACTCTCCCACCTTCTTGCTCTTACCTTTAACCTTCTAGTACCATTGATAGACTTCATTAAGGGAACACAATTTGACTAGGGGCCTAGGGCTAGTTACGTCGAAGTAACAGAGCTACCTTTAATGCATCTCTCATGCATTAGAATGATGATTCAAAGGCTCAACAAGAGAAGAAGTGATATGAGGTGCATCCAATGACAGGTACCCTACAGATGGATGATATTTGTTGTGAAGGCAGCTATGTTCATGGGATTACATCTGTTCATTATTCTTCTGTAAATATCTATTAAAGACTAGATTCCTTCTGTAATACCCTTTCTGCATATTTTGGTTTATTCTTTATAGTTATATAGAATAGCAGACTGTGTTAAACATATATGTTTGAACTAACAATATGATTCACATGTATTGCAAGAAAAAGTTGTTAATTAGTGGACAGTAAATCACATACATAGTTGGAATTCGGGAATTTTCTGGGGCTATTTTAGCTTAGACATTTGATTCCTAAAACTTTTGGGGTTGTAAGAGAATTCTGTTTTGTGTTAAACATGTGAATATAGAGAGAAAATTTTAATAATAAGACTAGCATTGTGGCTTGAATGTATTCAGAAAGTTGGTGACCTGGATTTCAGAAGCAATATGGGGAACATGACACTAAATTGCAGAATTCAATGTGTTATGATGAGCAGAAGTGGATTTATGCTGTTTAAATATAAAGGAGAATGAGATTGCATAACATTAACATGAATTCACACATGCAAAGAAAGTAACCTGGGCAATAAGATCTCAAATCATAAATTGCATTAGTCTGAAAGTCCTGTTTCTTTTAGGCATACAATCTCAACCTTTCTGATCCTACAGTGCTGTGCAGTGTGGAAGCTGGACATTCATGGATATATGGTGGGCAGTTCTAGTTTTGACGATGTTCTTCAGGACAACAGATTCACTTTGTTTCAATAACAAATGTCAGGTTGGTGACCCTTCTTTTCATTATCGATTGCCAAATGCATCTTATAAAACCAATACAAAATTGAAAATTCATTACATTTAAACAAATGAATAACTCTGCTTGACAACAAGCCAGTGTGTTTAGAAGTCAAATTTTGATAGTTGCTTCCCAGGTTAGATAAATTTTGATGCTTGATTTATCAGGTTCATGATCCCTGCACAGTGAATGAGAACTGTACAGCTGGACTGCATTGCGACACATGTGTTGCGGTAGGGAATTCGGTTTCCACATGCACTAGGATTCAGCCTGTAAGCCCAACATCTAAGGTACTTTGTTGATATTCTCGTTGAAATGAATTTCATGTAATGAATAAAAACAGGAAAACAAAGAAGAAAAGGAACAGTAAATGGCGAAGAACTTGAGGTTGTTTTATGACAAAAAAAATCCTAAACACTGTGGAGGTTTACCTGGACTAATGGAAAATACAAAGTGATATTTTGGGGCATAATGATGAAAAGTAAAACTGAACTTTATTGAGTAGCTATTTGAATTACAGGATTTGAGGTGGAGAATATTTGAAGTTTGTTTGGCTTGTATTACAACTACAAGAAACTACCCTGTACAATTACAAACTAATAACATTTGATGGGTTTTGAATAATGGGACTTGTTGATGGCAAAACAAAAGCATGACTGAAGTTGGTCTACAATTAAAATGCATTTGTATGGATTACTAAGCTTCATTGATTGATATCTACTCACTGAAATTAGAGATGTTTTAGCAATTTGAATTCCCTTTCAGCTTCGAAAGATCTTCAGTCAAAACATTCTGACATCAGAGATTTTTCAACAATTTCACTTCTTTTCAGGTTGGGGGACTGCCTTTTAACAGGTACTCATGGCTAACTACTCACAACTCGTTTGCTATCCTTGGCGAAAAATCTTACACTGGTTCCCAGCTATATTCACCCTCAAACCAACAAGATAGTATCACGGATCAGCTCAATGTATGATATCTACAAAAGAATCTTTCGCTGTTTTCAATATTTAAATATATATTTGTTTTATTTTATTGTGGTTTAAGTAGGATTATTCAGCCACGAGCTTGACTTGATTAGCTTGTTGTGCAGAATGGTGTGAGAGGCCTTATGCTTGACATGTATGACTTTCTGAATGATGTTTGGCTGTGCCATTCATTTGGAGGCAATTGCTACAACTTCACAGCATATGTGAGAAAATGTATCATTTTGATATTTGAAAGGAATGAATCTTATATTAGATAATCATACAGATGAGTTATGAAATTGACAACCATTAGGATAACATAAAAATTCTAACTTATTAAGGCCAGGAAGGCTAACATTTTCACATTTATCTCACAATGATACACTTCCCTTAGAAGGAAAGCTTTTGACCTTATTCCATTATTCCAGGAACCAGCTATCAATGGGTTGAAGGAGATTGAGTCATTTCTAGCTGCACACCCCTCTGAAATCGTGACTATAATTATTGAAGACTACGTAAAAGCGCCCAAGGGCCTAACCAAAGTATTCACTGCAGCTGGACTGATGAAGTACTGGTTTCCAGTTTCTAGAATGCCCCAAAATGGTCAGGACTGGCCTACTGTAGCAGACATGGTAGCCAAAAATCAGCGCCTTGTGGTCTTTACTTCCAAGTCTTACAAAGAAGCATCAGAGGGCATTGCTTACCAGTGGAAATATGTCGTTGAAAATCAATGTAAGGCACATTGGTGTAAAGGATTAATTAGTGTGTCCAGATTCCATTGTCACAATAGAATCTCAAAAATGCTGTATTTATGTTGATCTTTGCAGACGGGGACAGCAGTATGAAAGCTGGAACATGCACAAATCGTTCAGAATCAGCTCCTTTAAATACAAAAAATAGATCCCTGTTTCTGCAAAATTTCTTTCCTGAAAATCCTAATTTGGCAAATGCTTGCAAGGACAACTCTGCTTCATTATCAAGCATGCTACCTGTGTGTTACCAGGCTGCCGGTAACAGATGGCCTAATTTTCTTGCAGTAGATTTCTACAAGGTTAGTCTCAATGACGACAAACAGTCGAGAAAAAAACATCTAATTTCTTTTCATTCTTTTTTCAGGTGTGGGACTCAAAGATTACTAGAAAATAGACTTTGAGAGAATATTGTTATTGCCTACAGAGAAGTGATGGTGGAGGTGCATCAGAAGCTGTGGACAAGCTCAATGGTGAACTTATCTGTGGATGCAGCGATATAAACTATTGCCAGGTATCTTCTTAAGCGATTCTTCTTAATTGTTTCTATGATTGCTAGTTTCAAGATAACTTACCCAAGCTTGCTTTGACTGTATTGATTTTAGATCGCCCCCTGATATCTATTATGCTTGTTCTCACAATTATCAACCGTTTTTTGCAGCACAACAACACATTTGGAGTCTGCAATGTCCTGTTTACTTTCCCCTCTGCAGCAATACCCACTATGCCAGCGAATTCTGCTGTCATTTCTCTTATCCCAACTTCATTCTTCGTCAGAAGTTTCGTCCTTGGATTTCAAATTATTTATCTGATCTTTGTTTGCTTGTGAGTTTTGTAAGAGTGGATCCTCCAACACTGGTCCATTTTACTAGTTTCTATCCCATCTCTGCCTCATCAGACAATACAGTTGATTTCCAGCTCACTTTTGTTTGGAAAAATTAAGGTTTAGATCATCTTAATGATTTAGGGGTTAGTTTTCATGTTTGAGAAAGTTGATGCAATACTTAAAAATATCTGAAGAATTTATTATACAATTATGAATAAACACTAATATTTTCACTTGTTATGATATCACTATCGTTTTGTCTAGTTAATGAAGGGAGAATTTGAAACTGCACAATGATATAGTTGGTGATGGATTTGGTTAAACCACTGGCGAGTTACGAATGGGGATGTGACTCATTTGTCTAATACTACGAGATTGATGATTTATCATTGTTTAAATAATGTGATTGTTTATTGTTTATCATTTTTCTTTGAGTTTTTTTATTTCATCTTGATGATAGATCAGGGAGTGTGTTCCGAAATTTGATGCAAAAACTATTTACACAATCAAATCAGAAACCATTCAACAATAATCTCTATGAAATGTGGAAATCTATTATCATTAATTATTTTACCTTTCAATCATTGACACGGAAAATGCATGCCATCTGTTTAACAAAGTGCCTGAAAGGATTGTAGCAGAATGAGTATGCTATATGTTTATATTAGGTGCACTTCATTCTATTTATTTTTTGGCTACTATTGATGTACAGTTTCATTTTAATAATTTGGATAATTTGATTAGTAGTATTTGTAAACTAAAATTGAGTATATAAGTGAGCGTTGGAAGTTTGAAAGAAGTTTATCGATATTTGTTTGAATGGAGAAATCATATGTTCTTGCTAAGTTTGAGGGACATTTTCATATGCAACAAATTAAAGTGCAACTAGTTTTAATTGGAATTTTTTTGGGATATTGTTAGTGGAATCAGAAAAAATTCATAAGGCATAGATGAAGCTATAAAATCAATGAAAAGATTGCAAAGCAACAACATTGATTGGGCTTGGGTTGTTTGATGCGTATTTGCACCATATTGATCTTACAAGAACTTCAAAGCAAATATGGGATTTGTAGACGTCAAAGTAAAGTCGCTTTTGTCATCATCATTGCATCATAATCTATTAGTACACATTATCGCTACATTACCCATTTATCATCTAAGACCCCTAACACCTAATCATTTAATTAGATAAGTCCTAATTATTCAATTAAACTAGGCTAACAATATTCATTTATTTAATAATTATTTATTCATATTATCAATTAATAAATTGATAAATTAATTAATTTCTACATAAAAAATACTTATAATTTATTTAATTAATTATTAAATTATCAAAATTCACTTCACCTTGTTAATTGTCCAGCCTATTTAGTTCACTTAGACATACTCCTAATCCCACTCACCAATTTAATCCACTTCACTCACCCATGCAATCAGTTAACTATTCTATGCAAATAGTAAATTTTCCTTGATTCTCTTATGCACTTAGTTAACTGTTTCATGTAGGTAGTTAACTCATCAATCAAATTTGTTATCTCTCTACTCAAATTGAGTTGAGTAATAATAGTTATTTTAATTGAAAATCAAAATATTGTGCAACTCTTCCATGCTTGCCACCTCTCCTTATTAGTTCCCCTAATATTGGATCAAACTTGAGATCCAAGATTGAATCTCAATTGTTCATTTGGTTCTCTTGAAAATCTATAAATCAAACCCATTACCTATCATTTCATAAGTATTCATTTTGTACATCCATATTCTCTTAGTTTTTTATCCAGAGAATGTGATTGTTATGTTGGTGAATCGAACACCCACATTCTAAAACAAGAAAAGCTTCACATTAAGCTCGACTTAAGGTTTGCATGGGTAGAATTAAATGTTTTAATTTGTTTGATTTGATGCTTTTTTTTATTCATTCTACTTTGGTGAACCCAACGTGAAAATATACTTAGTAGACATCTAATTCTTGTGCTTGTGAGTTTCTAGGATTCTAATCTTGCAGGTGTACTTTTTTGAGGTATTCTTGAATTCATTTTTTTCTAGGAGCCTCTTATTGCAAAATGGACATCACAATTGCATTTGGGGAGGTTGAGAGATAAATTTTGACATTTAATTTCCTTTATTTTGGTTACTGTGCAATATGATATTTTTTTCTTAAAATAATGTAGGAACCTTAGTACAAAATTTTGAATAGCTATATAGAATTCATACAGCTATATAGTTGGACCATCTTGCAATAATTAATTTTAACATATTCCCAATTTTGTGATTGCAAGTGTATATAAAAAGGCATACACACATTGAGCATTTAAGACATATATGGAGTGACCCATAGAAGGTATACATAGTTCATACACAAAATCATAGAGTTATACTCACAGTATGGGTGTGTGCACAAAAATCAATTAGCATATATGTAGTACCTACAATAATTACATAAATTCATCTTATCTTCTAACATACACACAAGAGTTATATATACACAACTAGGTGACATATATTCACATTTTTTAGAGTATATACTCATGGGCAACATATATCCATATTTTTTTGTGTATATGTACTCACAAGTGATGTATATCCATATATTTTATGAGCATATACTCACAAGCGACATATATCTATATTTTTTAGATTCTATACTTGTAGGAGCTATAACCTACATAGTGTATATATATATATATATATAGGCACCATGGCCTACATGGTATACATAGTCTATGTATGCCCACATATTGCATAGGGGTATTCGATTTTATTTTCAATTCTTTTATTTTTTCAGTGTTATTTTATTTTATTATTTTTTACTTCTAATTTATATTTTCCTTTCACAAGCCCTTGGTCATATGGGTGACCAAGAGCCCCACTAATATTTTAGCCCCTAATCAAAGGAATTTTGGTCCCTAGACATAGAGGGCCTAATATAGGTGATAGTACCCAACCATCTAGCCCCTAGTCACATGCACGACTAGGAGCCAATTCTAAGGGGGCTAAAGATCCCATTTTTTCCATTGAACTACATTATCGACCCCTTTTATTAAAAAGGATTACAACTTTTACAAATCATTAATTTGATTTTAATTTGTTATAGGCATTGGAAAGCTATTCCAAAGCTCTATGTAGTGGATCAATCTATTTTTTAAGATTTTGTGCCTAACATCAAGTAAATATTTTTGAAATTTATTTTTTGTTTTTAATCTTTAAATGCTCACAACTTTCACATATAAAGTCATTTTTAGTGAATTTTATTAAAAAATAATCAAAAAATTGTAATGAATCTAATGGTGCAATATGTTTTTTGAATCAAATAGTTTATTTTATGCTTTTTTTGCTAATCATTTATATGTAGCATCTATCATTGTTCAAAGAACAAATATGAAACTATTAATCCATGGTTTTGCACATTGTCCTATTGAAGAATGTTTTTAGACCTTTTTCATTGTTGTATTTTCATGTGTGTTTTCTCACCATTAGAAATTGGGTTAAAATTTAGTCACACTTCAATTTAGGTTCTAAAAGTAGCAAGTTCCTTTTAATCCCAAATAAGTGGGATGTGTAGGCTCTTCCCTCACACACTTGTGCAACCTTGAGAATCAAAAACACACCCTTCTTTCCAATTTTAATTTTAGGAGGCTTGTCTAGCGATTTCATTACCCTAGAGGATGACCTCAACTATGTGTTCTAGTGGGGTATATAAAGTGGGAGAATGAAATTTGTATCTCAAAATATTCATCACCATATTTAGCATAACCTTGGGCCCCCTATTAATCATGACACAAGGTGAAGGGACCTTCACTTGCACTTAGGTTCCATGCTTGTTGATAGGTTGTGGTTTACATATTTAAGCCTCATGTTCTTTTAGATATATTAAGGATTCCCTAAAAAATCTTGTATATCATATATTAAGACCTTTTGGGCGTGCTTGGTTGTAATACACTAATAAGTGGTCAGTCCTAAGAATTTAATCAATCCATACCCCTAGAAAATGATGTGTGTTGTGATGCTCTCCTCTCGTGACATTTTGAGGGATTTTGGGTGATCAAAAGCAATTAGTTTCCCCAACATAGGATTTACACATCACTCTTGGACAAGGCATATTGGTGGTCTTATAGCTAAGTACACACCCTTTATTGAATAATTTTAGAAGTTTCAATGTGTCTTCTTTTTTGTTGTTGTAAATACCAAGTACATGTTTATAGCCTTTTACCAAAAATCTAAAAAAATGAAAATTATAAAAACATAAGCCTTTGTCTTTGATAACTTAGGTTAGGGTTAACCTCTTGATAAGGTTTATGTATCCACCACCTCTAAGTCAAGTTTCACATCCAACACTTGTCTACAACAATCAACCCCATTCCATAGGTATTAGGAATACTATTCCTTTATATCCTAAGGTCATCCAATCATCCTACATATTCAATCAAATCATAACATCCATTTATAACAGTTTCCTTTTTAGGATCACTCATAGAACTATTAAATTTTAACACCATAAATCACAACCCTAGATCAAATTTATCAATGTCTCTTTAGGGTTCACCCATCAACTTAGCACTTGTCTCCCTTTTCCTAAGATTTCAAACCATATATTTGAGGTCACATCCAAAATCTCCTCTTAGGTTTCATCCATGGATACAAATACCATCATTTACATACCTATCATACCATCATATTGCCTTCCAAATCTAACATCCAAGTCATCCTACCCAAATCTTAGGACCAACACCATCATTTGCATCCATATAATATCATCTTGTCAAAATCTTAGTATCAACACCATCATTTACATCCATAGAATAACATCATCTTGTCCAACTCTTAGGTTTAACACCATCATTACATCCACATCAAAACATCATCTTGTTCAAAATCTTAGGATCAACAACATCATTTACATCCATATCATAACATCATATTTTCAAGATCTTTGGATCAACACCATAATTAAAATCTTTATCATAACATCATCTTGTCCAAATATTAGGATCAACATTATCATTTACATCTATATCATACCATCATCTTGTTCAACTCTTAGGTTCAACACCATCATTTACACACCCCTATAATAACATCATATTGTCCAAATATTCAATTCAATACCATCATTTACATCTCTATCATAAAATTATCTTGCCAAAATCTTACGTCCAACACCATCATTTCCATCCCTATCCTAACATCATCATACCCCACAAAACATTCCTTTCACATCACCACATCAAATCTTGAATATTCAAAATAGACCTAAAACAACCTCACCCAAATCATTCAAAACACATCCAATTAAATCATGTCTATTAGAAATTTGAAATAGAGTGATAACACAAGGAAATTTATAAGAGAAATTCTAAGCTACATAAACTGGAAAAACATAAACAATGCAAACTAGTGACTTTGAGAGATATGTAATGTCAAAATGAAAATAATGTATAGAGCTTCCAAGATGCGAAATACAAGCTAGGTACTAAGTTTATATAGAACTAAAGAGAGGATGGATGTGACAAACAAACCAATAGGAAGTGACCGCTAATATTAAATAAAGTGTTGAAAATAGTAAATGCTCCACCCTTTTAGGATGGGGACACCTCATCACTTTATCTCCTAGTTATTAAATAATAAACTCAATTTATTATCCTAAACAAGCTTAATAAAAGTATAGGAAAAACCTATGACTAAGGGAAAATAAATTAACCCACTAGGAAAATGAAAACCTACACTAACACCCCCCCTTAAGTGTAGCTTAGTTGGGTGAAAATATGATTGGTCTTGGAAAATGAGGTCATGTACATATAAAATCCCCCCAAAATAAGAAGAATCCCCCCACCCACAATAGAGAGAGAACACCCCCCCAAAATGGAGAGAGAGAAAAGAGAAGGACTAAGTAGCCCCACCCAAAGTGGACACCAATCTCACCCCAAGCAAAGCTTGCAAAGGAACTTGCTCTTAGTGAAGGGTTCGGGAAAGATATATGCAATCTAATATGAAGTCGGATAGTACCTAAGATCAATGATTTTCTCATGAATCCACTCCCAAATGTAGTGTTGTGGATCTCAATGTGTTTAGTCCATTGATAATGGACTGAATTGCAAGGGATCTATATTGCACTCTAGTTGTCACAAAAGATGATTGTGGGCTTTTAGAAGGGAATTACAAACTCAATGAGAACGTTTTGAATCCAAATGGCCTCAATAGTAGCATTAGCTGCTCCTTGATACTCAGTCGAGCTATACATGAAAGAGAAATAGCAGAATGCTTCTTGCTCAACCAACAAATTGGATCATAACTAAGGGAGAAGCAATACCCTCAACTAGACTCGTGATCTTGAGAATCGCCTACCTAATTTGAATCTGTGTCCCACCAAGTCAAAATCTATGCCCATTGCATAGTGACTTCCACAATTGCGAGTACCCTAAATGTAGTGGAGAATCCACCTAGCTACTTTCCAATTAAGCTCATGTGGCTCCTGCATGAATTGAGAGACCATGCCTACAACATATGAAATATCGGGTCTCATGTAAGTCAAATATATGAGACTACCAACAAGTTGTCGATACAAAGTGACATCTACCAAAGGTGAAGAACACTTAGCCTCAAGTTTGACCCCTGATATAAATGGAGTCGACGTAGGCTTATAATCAACCATGTGAAACTTGTGGAGCATATCAAGTGTGTAATTAGGTTGTGCAAGAGAGATACTTGAAGAAGACCAAGTGATCTCAATCCCCAAGACTTAGTATAATTAGCCCAAGTTTGACATCAAATACTGATCATGAAGGGATATTTTCACTACCCAAATGGTGGATGAGTGACTTCCTGTTATCAACAAGTCATTGACATAGAGAACTAGGAATGTGTGAGTATCATCCTATTACATAATATAGATATTAGGATCAAAATGACAATGAGTAAACCCAAAATTTAGAAGGAAGGATTCCATATTGACATACCAAGCCTAAAGGGGCATGTTTTAGGCCATAGAGAGACTTCTAAAGATGGAAAACAAGTGAAGTTTCATGTACGAACCCCTGTGGCTAATCCATGTATATCTCCTCTTGAAAGTCACCATGAAGAAAAAACTCTTCAAAGATCCATCTGATGAAATTCCTAGTCTATGAGTTGTAGCAATAGCAAGGACAAGTCAAATGGAATTCATTTTGGCAACTAGCCCAAAAGTCTTAGAGTAGTCAATCTTAGGAACATGGGAGAATCCTTTAGCAACCAAGTGATCCTTATGCTTAAAAACCAACCCATCAATGGAAAATTTTGTCTGATAGATCCACCTGCATCGAACAAGTTTCCTTCCCTTAAGAAGAGGGAATAGATCCCAAGTGTGTTTCCTCTCCAAGGAATTGAAATCTTCCTACATAGATGCATCTCACTCAAGGACACCAAAATCTTCTTGAAAGGACTATGGATCGAAAGTTGTAGCAAGGAATATATGTAGAGCCTCCTAAAATTGTAATTATGTTCTTCTATGATCTAAAGGATCCCCTACCCAATCCCCTATTGACTGCAATGTATGATGAGCCCAAAGAGGCCAAGTGGCTAGAGAAGGTGGAGTATCAAGAGGAGAATCATCAACCTCTGAAGGAGGGCTATATGAACCCTCATTATCACTTTCATCATTTGAAGTGGAGGAAAAATACTCCTCATCAATATCAGAAGGATTATGATGTTCTAAAGAAATATCATCATGATGCAAGGTCTACAATTTGATAGTGTATGGAGAAGTGTTAAGAGAATAACTAGAAGGGCTCTCCTCAAAGTGAATACTCCTCTCAATGAAAAACTCATGAGTGGTAGGATAAAAAATCTTGTAGCCTTTGACATCATCTGGGTATCCAACAAATAAGCAAGGCTTGCTTTGTGGATCCATAGCCTTACATTTCCCTACTAGAATGTGGGCCCATGCACAAGAACCAAACACTCAAAAGTGCTTAACTAAGGGTTTTTGACCATGCCAAGTTTGAAAAGGAGTTACCCCCTTCACATCTTTGTGAGGAACTCGATTCTAGATATAACATGCATAGTTAATGGCTTCTTCCTAGAAAGGTGGTACCAAAGACTTGGAGTGAATCATACAGTTGGTCTTCTCTTTCAAGGATCATTTTTTTTGTTCTGCAACACTATTTTTTGAGGGTTGTAAGGAATTATATGTTGAAAATCAATGCCTTCTGAAGAATAATTATGCTCAAAAGTGTGGTTGACATATTCCCCCAATTATCTATACACAAAAATTTGATGGATTTCTCAATTTTTTTCTCTGCAAATGCTTTTAATTCTAAGAATGAATCAAAGAATTCAAACATTTTTTGAGAAAGTACACGAAAGTGTACCTAGAGAAATCATCAATAAAGGTCAAAACATATCATTCTCTATTGAAAGATGGCTAAGGAAATTGACCATCCAAATCACTATGTACTAACTCCAAAAGTTCTGAGGCTCTCCAAGCTTTTTGTTTTTCAAATTTCTCTTCTGGATTCTTTCGAATAACACATCCTTGACAAACACCCTCAAAAAATTAAACTGTAGACAATGTTGTAACCATGTTTTGTTCTTTGAGTTGATGCAAGTAGTGGTAGTTCAAGTAGCCAAGTAGTTGATGCCACAAATTTCTCACTTCATCAGAATGAGTGAGTAAAATAGACGAAGGGGGATAAAGAACAAAGTGAGAAAAAATAAAGTCGAGACTGATGATATGCTCTCCTAAATGCAAATGTAGAATTACTATGCAACTCATGAATTACCACTGAATCAGGAGAAAACTCAGTCTGCTTGCCTAAACCTGTGTGAGTGTTTTGATATACTGATAGGAGATTAGTTGATAATGAGGGAACAAAAATAATATCTTGAAATGTACCATCCCCCACATCAACAAACCCTCTCCCACACACCTCAATAGGAGTGTCATCACCCATCAAAATGGAAGGCATGATACACAAATCCAAAGATGCAAGTTCTTCCTCAAATGAAGCCATGTGGTGCGAGGCACCCAAATCAAGAACCCAAGTGGATGGTGGAGAAGCAACTGCTACAAGGGCCTTGTACTTTCTTTTCCCCTTGTTATCTTTAGCCTTGTGAGACCCTTAATCTAAACTTTGTTTTACAGATTCAAGAACACTGAGATTATTTTTTTCAAGATTGTGTGTTAAGTGATCAAGTTGTTTCTTCAAAAATTGATGCTCATCATGACTAGGTCTTTTACAATAGGCACATTTGACCTTGTCTTTCATAGAATTGACACCATTTGAAGTTGAGGTCTCATTAACTACTTTTAGAGCAGCTAATTTCTGACCCTTCTCTTTTCTATTCTTCTATTTCTTATCCTTGTTACTAATTCTTCCTTGTTGTTCTTTTGTGCCTTGGTTGGTATCCAGGGACTATGACTTAGACAATTTTAGAGTGCCCATCTGGATTAGTTTATCTTTCTCCTATGTGAGAGAAGTAGCAAAATCATCCAAATATGGCATGGTGAATTTAGACCCAAATGCATCTTTAGTAGTTTAAAAGGTAGAAACAAATACTGAATATTCAAAACTTAGCTTGGATGTAAAATACTAAGAATCAGTTGTTCATCTTTCTTTTTGATTCCACATTGTTTTAATTATAGCCTTACTAATTTCAATTTTGTGAAGATATCCTGAATTGTGTTGAATTTTCCTGGACTTAGATTGATGAGTTCATTTTCCAACATATGACCCATCATAGAATCTTGAATTCCAAATAGAGTTTTTAACTTAGTCCATCTTTCATTTGCTATATTCAAAGATTCAATATGAAAGAGTGAATCAGAAGAAACAAACAAACAAAAAGTTTCATATGCTTAATCACATCTATTGAACCACTTAGGCTTTTTTGCATCTTTAATAGGTTTATTTTATAGTTACATTATTTTCCTATGCAAACCAAGACTTCCTAATTGGATTTTAATGTGAAATTTCCATTCAAAATAGTTGTAAGCAATTAGAATAGGAATTGTTGTTTGAGCATCGATGCGGAAATGTAGAAAGAAGTGTTGAAAGTAAGAGAACACAAGAACACCAATACATTCCCACCCTTTGCACTAGTATCCAAAATCATCCCCCCCAAATATTATAAGGTTGGCACTTTATAGTTTAGTGCGTTTACAAAGCTTTTTCACAAGTTACAACAATGGCCAAAATTACAAATTCTAATATAGAGTGAACCTACTATAAAATATAGAAAAGTTAGCCATGTAGTTGTGTATTGCTCTTCAATACCTTTCCAACACCTATTCATTTCCAAAAATGATGCTGCTAGGTGAAAGTTATGACTTGTTGAAGAAAAATGCAACAAATAAATTTACCCTGGAATATGTAGTAAAAAATAGAAAAAATTGTATTGCTCTTCAATACCTTTCCAACACCTATTCATTTCCAAAAATGACGCTGCTAGGTGAAAGTTATGACTTGTTGAAGAAAAATGCAACAAATAAATTTAGCCTGGAATATGTAGTAAAAAATAGAAAAAATCCTTTCAAAACTATGTGAATGAAAATTTCTTGTCTCAATCTTTCTGAAAATATCTTGTTTTCCAAAATCTGAAATCAGAGCAAAAGTTATTCAAGTTTTAGAAAAAGACCCAATTTGACCTATATGAGGGCCATGTGGCCCCTAAGTGACCCGTTGGTGGCAGGCGACGACAGTGGCCACTGGGTGATGGGTGGGTGGAGATTTCAATGGTTTCATTTCTATTAACAAATTTCCACTGGTCTTTTATTTACTACTACCACAAGTCGCAGTTTAAGGACTGCCATTGGCAGTTTACCGCTTTGTGAGCGGTTATCGTTGTTGTATGCAACTTTTAAGCCATGGGTAGTCCTTGGCCACAAGGTTTAAACCCCTATCACAGTGCTTATAACAAAAGTTATAAAAAAATTTAAAGCGCTTATTTTTTATAAAAAATTTATAAGTTGGGATCTATATTCATCATGGTCTCTACGATGTGATGAACAGTTGGATCTTGTGACATTTCAATAAGTTCATTGGGGTGAATTCTATATGTTTATTTGTAGTGTCCTCTATGTAAATTTTTTTAACTTGTGATGCTTAAGGTTTTGTTTGAGGTGGTAATTGAACTTCATGTGTGGTAGTAGGCATTTCATATGGAAAATCTCCACTATTCTGGTTAGCCTCCATGTTTTTTTTGTATTGTGATCTAGTTGTGATTATACAAGTTGTGGAAAGCTTAGGAGATATTGATGATGATGTCTTACTCAAATGTTTGTGTTCAAATTATATTTCTTCAAATTTGGATAAAAGTGATGCCTTAACCAATTTTGGATCAGTTGTTTTGAATGGAGTTTGGTTGGAGGAAGTGATATGAAACTTTCAAAGTAGACAATATTTTGAACTAGACCTAGGATTGCTTTTTAATTTGATGATAATGAATTTGCAACTTTATGAATAGACTTGTGACTCTAAAGTATGCTATATCTCACCATGATTTAATAATAATTTGACCTAATACTTGAAAAATAGATTGTTTTCCAAGCACTATGACAAATTAAGAAGTGAGGTGTGAATATCTAGTTTTCAAATGGACGATGTCTAATATCAAGTTGTTGAATGAATTGGATTTGATGTTTTTCTATTGTTTCAAAAAGGTTGACCCAAAATAAGAACTATTAATGTTTTGATGTTTCCAAAATAAAGCTAAAAGACACAATTTTGTTGATGTTTTGAGTAATTCAGATAGTCATCAGTTTGATTTTCATGAATTTCAGACCATTTAATGTTTGTGAACCAAAATATAGAATCAACAATTTTTTTTTAAGTTTGTTGTTTTCTAGTTTTGACAAAGGCATGGCTCTGTTTTTTTTGCAAAGGCGTTGGTATTTGCAAAGTCATTGATGTTTGACAGAAGCATCGTACTGCCCAAACAAAGGCATCGCTATACAAATTTATGTTTGAGATATGAAAAACACACCGTCATGTGCAAAATCGTTGATGTACAAACAAAAGAATCATTTTGATAAAAATTGAAGCATCAATTTGAACAAAAGTGCCACACTTTCAGGAAAAATGTGTTGATCAATCAGAGGATCTTTAAAATGTGAGTTGACCTAGTTGTTTAATGTTTTGATTTTGTAAAAATACATTATACAACATATAAACTGAATTGATTAGGTGATTAGCTTTTTTTCGTGTGTCCTTCCACAAGGCCACACTAAAGAGTGTTACAAGGTCTCCACAAGAAAAAAATCATGAAGTACAAAATATTTAGTGATATTACAAGGATTGGCCAACTAGATAGTAGGCTCACCACACTTGCATGTGCAAGTGTTAATCCAAATCTAAGGAGTGGGTAAATAGGGTATGCTAATGTCATGTACCACCTTAACACCCCTTGCCTTGAAAGGATTAGATCCAAACAAGACACCTTATCATCTTAAACAAGGACCAAACATGGTGAGTAACTTCTCATGTCAATAGCACCACGATGCACCACTATAGAGGACATTTGATAGGTCTTATAGGATTCTAAAACAAATTGTTTCTTAATGGGTGGAACTCCATGAACACCACCAACTACATAGACATCTCCTCAAAATCCGAAATTAGCCTAGATTCCTAGTGAAAGTCTGGTAAGCTACATGCGCATATCAAAATAAAGCTTTCTCTCTCATACAATTTCTATAGCACGTCAGAGAACATTGCTTGAGGTCGATCCCTTGGGTTCTCAATAAAGATGTATCCCAAGGCAAGCCTCCTACCAACAAAAGGAAGGATTCATGTTGTTATGTTCTCATCACCCAAGATCACACGAAGTGCAAGGAGAGAGGATAGATAGATAACTCCCTTGGCTAAAATGAAAATAAATGAAAGTTAAAGATGTTTCTCTTTATCCAAGTTCACACAAGGCACGAGGGGAGAGGATACACACCTAAAACCTACCAATCATGGAATTCAAAGCACTCATGTTCATTTTAAGTGTACACCAAAGATCAAATGTGTAGTTTAGTTTAAGCACAAAATCCAAGGCATGCAAGTTGTATTGTTATTTTTAAACCCAAAGGAAAGATGACTTCATTTTAAACCCAAAGGAAAGATGTAAGTTGTGTGTTGTATTTTATTGCACGGAAGTAAAGATGATTTCATTTTAGTGCACTAAATTGAAAAATGTGTCCTAGATTAAAGCTCTAGTAATCAAAATCACTAATTATGTTCCAACTCCTCCAAGCCAAGTTTCCTACAAAGAATTAGCATCAAGGAACAAAAAACAACAAACATTAAAGTGTTAGGGTTACATGAAAAACCAATTTGAAATCAAATGAACCCTAAAAATTAAGCTTACTATTATATCTACAAAGGTGTCGCTCTCCCTATGCAAAGATGTTACTCTCCCTATGCAAAGGTGTCACTATGTCAGACAAAAGCATCACCTTGTCAAACAAAGGTGTCGGTCTATATTTTTGTAAAGGCATTTGGAATTTGTAGAGGGATCACTATTTGCAAATGTGTTGCTTTGTCATTCACAACATAATAGAAAACGTTAGAAAACAAAGGTGTCTATGTAATACAAAGGCATCGCCCCTTTGAGTTGCAAAGGCATCGCCCTGTCACCTGCAAAGGTGTTCATTTTCTTTTGGAATCTGCAATGTCCAACAAAACTCAAATGAAACTGGTTAGATAGGGATGTGGGTCCCACAGGGTGTGCCAATATGTAAGCATATGAATTTAGTTGATCGAATAACACTAAAATGAAGCAATTAAACAAGAAAATGATCAACTAAAAGCAATACTCCAATTAAATTTGATTACCAACACTAAAATGATTCAATTCAAAAGCATGGAACATGATTCAAAGCAATTAAAACTAAACTTGTGTGCAAACCTCACAATTCCATTGTGGACTTGAAGAAAATTTGGTGTGATATGATGTAGATTTCTCAAACTTTCCTAATCCATTATGCAAAGCTCAATTCCAAGTGATTTGAAGATGCTTGATTCACAAATGCTCTCAAAGTTCTCTCAAATTGCTCAAAGTAAGTGCTCAATTCAAGAGAGTAAGGTAGCTATGAAGATTGTGAATGAAATTCATGTTGAAAGGTGAAGTATTTATAAATTTCTAAAATTTTGATCAATGGTGAAGATGGAAAATGGTGATCAATTGATGAAATCAAATTGAGGATGAAGGCATGGATCAAGAATTGATCAAGTGGTTGATAATTCATGAGACAGGGATCAAGGATTAGATCAAAGACTCACAATCCTTGAGAGACTCAACAATATCTCATAGTTTCAGGAAATATGTTGGAGATATTTTGAGTTGGAGGAAAGAATTCAAATTTGAAAAGGGAATATTCCATGGGGAATATTCTTTATGCAAGTTGGAGAGTTGGAGGAAAATTAGTCAATTAAACAATTCATGATAATTATTTAATTATGCAAGTTGGAAGAATTAAGAGTTTTAATTAAATAATTGTGAATTATTTAATCAAGTGGGAGTAATGACATTGAATTAAACAACATTGCATTATTTAATCAAAAGGGGAGAAAATGATGAATTAATCAAATAACCTTAGTTATTTAATTAATATGAGAATAAAATGAATCTAACTAAATAATTAGACATTATTTAATCAAATAGAGGAATTAGGTGAATTATGTGAGAAATAGTGTTAATAAGTGAAATTAGGTGTGTGATATACTCAAGACATTTTTAGGTGTCTACGGTTTCATCTCCCACCCTAACTACACGTGATCTAAGGAATCACACTTATGGCGTAAGCCTCAACCTATTTGCACATTCATGCACCCTTCATCTACATAAATTCTCTTGTTTGTCACTCTATTATTGAAGTGGATGTCCCATCATTGCACCTAGACCTTTACCAATACTTTTGCACATATTTTATCCTTTATTTATGTAGGGACACCTTTAAACACACTTTTTTTACCAATATTTAGTTATTTCCAAAATAAATATGCCTATTTCCAGTCTTTACAAGATTGTCAATTGACATAGGATGCTCTTTCATCAAACTTGTAAGGACTATGATGTTTATAAACACCTTAGATAAATATTTAGAATCACCGGGGTTAATTTATCTTAGGACAGACGCCTAGATTAAACAACTTTATCAATTTGATCAAGGGTTTGAAGACAACAAATACAAATGTGCAAGTGGCCTATATGTAGATGATGGATTTTTTGGTTCTTTATCTCTTATGAATTGAATTGTTTGATAATGATTTATATTTTTCCTTGCCTATACTTTGTATGCATTTCCTATATGAATTAGTGAAATGTTGAATTCCTTTAAATACCAAGACTTAGCAACATGTCACACAAACATGTGTTAAGCCATCTCAACGACTAGTTGAAAGGGGTGGGAAAGTTAGAATTTTAATTTCCATATTTGAATTTGAGGTTCATTCCTACACATTATGGGATTAGTCTCAAATGGCACAAAAATGAATATAGGTAGGGAAGTGATATAATTGAGACTGAGGATAAATGTACTAAGCTAAACACAAATGTAACATAATAAATGATGGGTGAATGGTGATTTGTTTGAAAAAATGTGAAAATGAGAATAAATAAAAATGGAGAAAATCATGGCATCAATTAAAACTTAAAAGTGTCACTCATTAATATATAGTTATATCAAAAAATTCCACCAAAAATAACATATAAAATAAAAAATAAATTAGAATATTCCCCTACCATCACTACACATGATCTAAGGAATCACACTTGTTACATAAGTCTCAACCAATTTGCACATTCATGCACCCTTCATCTACATGAATTCTCTTGCTTGTCACTCTACTCTCGAAGTGCATGTCCCATCTTTGCACCTAGACCTTTACCAATACTTTGGCACATAATTTCTCCTTATTTTGTGTCGGGACACCTTTGCACACTTTTTCTTGATCAATATTTAGTTATTTCAAAAATAATTGTGCCTATTTCTAGTCTTTACTTGTAAGCACTGTTATGTTTATAAACACATTAAACAAAATTTAGAATCACGAAGGTTAATTTATCCTAAGACAAACCCCTAGATTAAATAACTTTACAACTTTGATCAAGGATTTGAAGACAACAAACACAAGTGTGCAAGTGGCCTATATGTAGATGATGCAAATTTTGGTTCTCCGTCCCTTATGAATTAAATTGTGTGCTAACGATTTCTCTTTGTCCTTGCCTATACCTTGTATGCATTTCCTATATGAATTAATGGAATATTGAATGCCTTTAAATACCAAGATATAACAACAAGTGGCACAAACATGTGTTAAGCCATCTCAATGACTAGTTGAAAGGGGTGGGAAAGTTGGAATTAGAATTTGCATATTTGAATTTGAGGTCCATTGCTACACATTATGGGATCAATCTCAAGTGGTGCAAAAATGAATCTAGGTAGGGAAGTGATATAATTGAGATCGAGGATAAATGTACTAAGATATATGAAAATGTAATATAATAAATGATGAGTGAATGATGAATGTATGAAAACATGAGAATATACATGATGCTCTATATATATACACCTTTCTTTTTAAGGTAAATTTATAAGAAAAAGAAACCGAATGGTGGAGATGTTTAGATTGTAATGTTTTATATCAATATTTTCGTTTCAAAAATCATATATTATATGTATGGGAAAAATTTGTTAGGTAGGCGTTTAATGCAATCCAAAGATTACGATAATGTAGGAACAAATTGTGAGAATAATTTTAGATATATATAAAAAAATATTAATTGTATAGGTTCTTACGAAATTTTGTTTAATTAGTAATGATGATGGTATGTTTCTTCATTATATTATGCATTAAAGTTCAAAATTTTCCAAAATGTGATTGAACTAAATTCAACGATTGGATGACTTTGAGAGACTACCTTCCCCACTCATGAAAGCTTAACCAAAGGATAACTATCAAATTTAACTGCTTTTTTGGGGATTGATAAAAGACCAGCCTTCTTCTGTCACAATGGGGCCTCACACAATCACTAGATCTGATTTGCTAAAGAAGATTAGATGGTGTAGAGTGAGGACGGTATTGAGGAAGGGTAAATCCTTGAAGATCTTATGGATGAACTCATTTCCATGGAAGTTCTCACCATTTCCAAAACAGCATGCAATAACACTAAAGCCAATTGTGAATCTTGCTCATTTAGTTTACTACTTTTTTTGTTTGTTTGTTTTTTTGGACCCAAGTAGAATACAAAGGATAATAATTATGCAGCCAAAAAGGGTTGCAAAACACTGTCAAAAAATACAAAAGAACAAAGAAAAGAATAAAGGACTTTGCAGGACAGCTAAAATGTATGGAACAGCAGTTCAGAATGTCACAGCTACAGAAAGACAAAAAGACAAAAGTCTTGAAGACATCAAATACACATCACAGAGCATAACTACAATACTAAATTAAGGCGAACAGCTGCCATTATAAAGGGACAAAAACTGCTCTCTTTCAAAGAGAAAAGGGGCAAACAGTTTCTTAAGCTTAAGCTGAGTTTGATAAGGTATTATGGTGGAAGCTGTACAAGAACATTAAAGAGTGTAGAAATAGTTGTATAAGTTAATCAAGACATCCATGCACATTGCTGAATCTGTAAAGCTGGAAAGAGCATTAGAAGATGTTATAAAAAAATTTAGATTGTTTATTTAAAGGGTAAACATTTTTTATCTGGAGTTGTGAATCAGTGAAGTCACAAATGGAGATCTCATCCCCAATATCACTCAATAATACCATTCAAAGGAGTTTGAATCTTGGTGACAAAAACAACGACGCCACCTTTAAAACATCACACCATGCCAATATTGACAAATTTCCAAAAATATATTGTATTTTTCCTGATAATCTACTAAAATGATTGAAACCTTTAAGTTAATTTAAATGCATTCATATTCAGGAGTCTTATATTTTTTATTTATTTCTATTTCTGGCATTCTGTATACACAAAAGGGACTGGACTCCACTCTTCTCTCTTTGGAACACCAAACTGGATTTGAAGAGAGGAATCTTTAACAGTGAAAGTGATATCTTGCTTTCATAGCTCAGTTGGTTAGAGCACCCGTTTAGTAAGCGGGAGGTCATGAGTTCAACTCTCATTGAAAGCAGTATTGTCTGCATTTTTGAAGACAAAACCATCTTTGGAAAATCTCTTATAAAATCATGTTAGATTAAAACACCTTAACTATACTTGTATGATTTGATTGTTACATGTTCGCAGCTTTCTATTATTCATTCAAATTTTGTTAATTTATTACGATGCTCACACATCTAATGTTAAAAACCATCTTTACTTGCTTTATTTTCAACCATTTCATTCATTTCCGACTACTACTGCCACCTAAATATTCATTATTTATTGGGGTTTAAGATGTATCATACTGTCAAGAATTTAAGGTATGCTTCATAGAGAACTTTGAAAAGTTGTGTTGTGGGTTATCATTTTGTATTAAGTTTTTAGTTAAAGTATATTTAATTTGTTAATTTATATAGATTGAGTTAGAAGTTAGAACAAATGTTCAAAAATATTTGTTTCATATACAATACCAAAAAAATTGAGAGATTAGAGAGTCAATTTCTGGATTGAAATTATGTGTAGTTTTCTGAATAAATGTTTCGGATCATACTACACACAGTTTCAATCCAAAAATCGACTCTCTAATTTGTCATGGACTGTGGAAACTTCATGCTATAAAATGAGAGATCTTAGATTTTGTGCTAGTGTTGGTTGTTACAGTCTCATCCTTAATACAACAAGATTGTTGAGATGATAAGTTGGAAGATACTTCCACCCTTGAGGCTACTTTAAGGAGGTCTACTCTATAGACTCGCAATTCTTTGGTGCAAAAAGATAAGAATTTCTCACCTTCCATAAAGGGTTATATAGGTTAGTAACATAAATACTACTAATTGAATCTTAAATGTGCACCCAATTTATTTCACGTCTTTTCATTCCAATGAATATAAGGTGTACTTGATTCATTTTGATATTCTTGATTTATATACTATCACATACTTCTAATCATTCTACTATCACCACTTCTACAAATAAACATTTATTTTATTTTGTTTCCCTTTGTTTACCCAGATCCATTTAATTATTGATTTTTATGTGATTTCATCTCTTTTTGAATCTTTAATTTAGTTTATTTATTCCAATTCCTTTAATTTGTCATTTTCATATTCCTTTACCCTTTGCTTCAAATATTTAATTTTTGGTATCCATTGGCTTCTAATATTAAATAATCTTATCTATTTGCTCTCCATTTTTTATTCACTTTATCTCACATTCACTTTGAAAATCTAATCTTCCTTTGGACAACTATTAAAGGATTCATCCTCCCTCTTTTAACCAACATGAGTTTATATTTTCTATTTCATTTCTTTTTATAGTGGAATCATCTTGAAGCAAGCTTTAGAGTATTTTTGGAGCACTGAGTTTTGGACCATTCTCAGAGCAAGATTTGGAGCATTTTTGGAGCATCATCATATAGTTTTAGATGCTATTTTATAACCCTTTTAAGGTTTTATGTAGTTATAGTGAAGCCCTCCTAGTGCCAATCTCATCATGTTTAGCCTTGTTTTCGTATTTCCTTTGTCATTACTCATAGATTTTTAAGATTTAGGTTTTGAATTTGTATATCCTTGTGACATTGATCTATTTTTAGTACTAGTTATAGTCATATTGATAATTTGATCCATTGTTTAAATCCCACAAGGGGACAAATTGAGGGAGGCACTGTTGTAATCACATGTTTTTATAGAGATTTTCATATTATTATTTTGTGTTGTAAGTCAAATAAAAAAAGGAAATATAAAGAGGAAAGATAATATACAAATAAAAAATTAGGTATCCTCTACAAGGAAACTTATACATATAGCAATCATCATCTACACAAGTTCCAAGATACCATCTTTCTAAAATCAGGTGGAAAATGTACCTTGTTTGTTTGTTTCCATATTAAGATTTCTACTTTTAAGTTTTGTTTCCAACATAATCATTTGTGTGGATTCGATAGTCCCAACATAGAGTGTGTTGAATTAGGTCAAATATAAGGCTCTTTCATGCATCTGTAAATATCCTTTAAATATTAACCTCACAAATGTTATGTGTCGATATTAGATCTCCAAACGACCGAGAATAGGTACTTGGACACCCATGGTGATTGAAAGATATTATGTTATTATTCTTCTTATAACTTAGAATATTAGTCATAGTGGCATTAAGGGGGAGGTTACTTATAACAATGGAAGTTGTAAAGTGGTTCAATTTCATTTATACCACTTTCTCATTCCTAGCCAATAGGTGAGGGAGTGACACATCTTTTGTTATTGTGGGTGGGTTCCATAGAGTGTAATAGCTTGAAAATGTAGTGCTATACTTGGGAAAGTGACCCCACTCTTCACATGGGTCAAATATGTTTTGATTATTGGTTATTATTCATGGTACAATTAATTATTTTGGTCATCACAACATTGTTTTTTTGTCATACCATGAATTTTGGTATTTTTTTGTTTTGGGAAAGCATTTACTTTTTTCCCTATTTTAGTCTCTATAAATTGGCTACATTGGATAATTCTTCTATAGGTCTATTGCAAGTGAGCACTAATATGTTGCTAGAATTTTATTCGATAATTGAAAGGATTAAATTGGATGTATTGATGTAATGCTTTTATTAGATTAATATAGACATGTCCTTTCTTTGTTGGTGGATATTTTTTAAAAAGGATTATCCATGTATATCTAGTGTTATGAGTTCTATTTAGTATGTAAATGTTGATTCCTTTTTTGTTGTTTTACATACTTATTCATGTTTTATTTTAGATTTATGGTTGATTAACTACACCTTTAACCATGTTAATCATATTTATGTACATTTTATACTTATACTACCACTACAATTTTTTTTCTCAAAAGATGATCCACCTCATCAATCTGCATCACAAGTGCATCAAAGGTAGAGGTAGGGATTGTAGTGGTAGGTTCATATGGGAAACAATGGTGGAGGAATAAAGAGGATGAGAGATGAAAGGGGATTGAAATGAGATTAGAATGAGCAGAGGAAAGGTTGTGAGACAAAGAGGAAGGTGTGATACTAGTGGGATGAGAAGAATAAATGTCACCAGTAATTTATATGTAGTTGTATAAGTATTAGGAAAATAAAGTGGCATGAAACTATTGGGATATAATTAGAATGGAATAGGAAAAAAGGTATAAAGTGCAATATGGGAAGAGGGTGTGGCAACAATATCCAACATAGCTAAAGGAGGTGTGCAAAGAGGCATACCAAAATAAGGAATAAATTCAAGAGAGGGTTGAAAAGAGGATGTGGGAGGAGGCATATTATATTGGATAACACCATTGGAAGACATAGAAAAATATTTGGGTGGGGAAGATGCACTATGTAAAGATGCTAAAGGATTAATTCATACCAATATTTTGAAGAATATCTAGGCCAAATGATATACCAATTAATAAATGATGAAGACTATTAGTCAAATTTGTAGTAGAAGTAGCATTTTATCAAGCTCGTTGAAAATTGATTGTGGTGTGACAAATGGGTAAGTGCACAAAGATGGGGGACCAAAAAGAGGTCTTAAGTGGCCACTTTTTTTTTCCAAAATCAGGAAAAATTGACCTTGGATGAGAAAAGTTACACTCAAAATTTTAAGATGCAATGAAAACAAGAGTCGTAGTGCTTTGAATCTACTTTCTAAACTACTAATTTTTTTAAAAAATGGTAGAGATTAAGGGGTTCGAAAAGGGGGCTACAATAATTGGTTTTTTTTTTCAAAAAACATAACATAGTGTCTAGTGTGGCCCCCCTAAAATTCAAACTTCTTTTTAGTATTTTAAAAATTCCTTTGGTGAGAAATTAAAGTTAACACCATGTAGTTTATCCTTTATTTTTCTACTAATTTTTTAATGAATATATGATTTTTTACTAATTTTCAAAGTGGGCACATCCTGAAAAACAAAAAAATTGAACGTGCTTCGCCCTAAACTTTTTGAAAATTGATCAAAAATCTTTTTTTTTAAATGTGTAGAATAAAGTCTAGTTTCAAAATCTATAATTTATTTGAAATTTCAAGTAAAGTTAAAAAATAAAGTGAAAAATACCAAACATTGGTTTTTGACAAAAAAATGGATACACTAACAAAAGATTAAAGATGAAAACCTGAACATACTCAAAATGTAAAAAAAATTACATGGTTAGATAGCTAAGAGAGATCTTTACATTACCATGGTGTTTTTTGACTTGACATTGAAACACATGCAAACCTAATGGGGAGCATGCTCGAGATTATGTCAAATTTTTCACAATTTGCAAAAACATAGGGTGAAGCCACAATAGTGGTTTACAATTGAAATGAGGAAGGGAAACTCACAGAAAACGAATGCATGGAAAAAATATTGATTTTAAGGGTTTGTACGAATATACTAGTTTGACCAAACCCATTAGGGGTTCGCTAGAACCTGGGTTCGGGCGAACACTCTTAATGCTATCCCGCCAAAAATGCCAACAAAAACCCTTATAAAAGGGGGGTTCGCTCGAACCCCCCTTATTCCTCATCCGTCCTCTGAGACACAAAAAACCCTGAATTTTGGCACTTCAGAGCTCGGGTTGATGATGAAAATGGATGAATCTTCCCAAACCCAACTGGAATCAGGTAGTCCTTGGAACAAGCTATCCAACAAATATAATCTTAATATGTTTTGGTTTTATTATGTATTTGTTTTTTTAGTTTTATTAAACATAGGTTTTTCATCGAAAATGAAGGTCTATGTTCTGCACATGTGGAAAAATAGCAGATTATCAAAAAAATTTAAAAATATGAGTGCACCGATATTGAAGTCCTTGATCCAACAAAAAATAAAATTGAATTTCAATATATAGAAAAAGTTATGCATTATACGGTCGCGCTATGTTTGAAATGTAATTATTTTGACTTCGAAACTTGATTAAAGAAACAATATTCAATAAAAAATTGTCTAACCAAGTGGAAGCACTAGATATCAGAGTTACGAATCTAAATTCGAAAGAATTAGAATTTTATCCTTCATGGAAAAAAATTTATGCATTATACGGTGTGCGTCACTTTTTTTTTATTGTATGATGTGATTTGAACTTAAGACCTCCCAGAAGAGAGGCTTCGCAGCTTGCCACTGCGCTGTGGGGTCATCCCCCTTCTGCGTCACTTTTTAAAAATGTTGTTTTTTGAAAAAAACCAGTTTTGTGGGAGATGGAAAAAGAAGTGTAAACTGATTCCAAAAATTTTGAAAAAAATATTTTTAGAATCTATAGAAAAAATGTGATGAAACTCTAGTTTGCATTATCTTCAAATTCTTCACGGTTTAGCCGCTATAGCTACCTGAATGTGAAGATTTAGTTAAAAATAATAATTTCAGTGTCCAGTTTGGCCAAAAATTGTAAACCACTATTGTGGGATCACCCCATATCTTTGGACATTGGAAAGTCACTCCAAGCCTTTGGGTTGGAAGCCCAAGGAAAATCCAAGCCAAAGTCTTGGAAATTTCCAAGAACTTTAAGTTATATTTCATGTATATAGTTTTAAGATGTTTGAGAGTGGTTTTAGATCTCTAAGAGTTATAATGCAAATTCTAGCTTTTGGAAGATCTTATAATTTTTCAGACTGAGACAAATTTCACTAATCAACATGTCAAATCATAGTAATTAGGAGGTCAAATTTCAACAATCAACAAGTTGTATCATCTTTATCTCTCTATCTCACTCATTGTTTATACCTTACATTCTAGACCTCTCTCTCTCACTATCTCCATCCCTTTATCTAACTCTCTCTCCCTTGAACTCAAGAACTACCTCTCCACCTCTCTCTCTCTAATTCTCTCCATATGTCTCCCTCTCTCTATTCTCTAATTTTCTCTCTCCCCACTCTCTCTAATTCTCTCTATCTCACTTCTCTATCTAGAGATAGAAATAATGGGGAGGGAGAGAGAGGTCAAGAGAGAGTAGGTAGAGGGATGGAGAGGAGAGATAGAGATTGAAGTAGAGAGGGAAGGAGGGAGGGAAAGGTAGGGAGGGATACAGAGGTGTGTGTGTGTGAGAGAGAGAGAGAGAGAGATCTAGATAGGTAGAGAGAGGGAGAGGGGAGATAGAGAAGTACAAAGGGAAGGAGGGACAGTGGGATGAAGAGTGAGGTGAGAGAGAGAGGAGGGAGAGAGGGAGGGATGGAGAGTGATATGGAGAGAAAGAGAGAGGAGGGAGAGGTAGGTAGAGGGAGGGAGATGAAAGATAGAGAGTAGGGAGGGAAGGAGGTAGGGAGGGAGACAAAAGTGAGATAAAGAGGTGTAGGGAGAGTGGTAGGGAGTGATGGAGGGAGAGCTAGGTAGAGAGAGGGAGAGAGGAGATAAATGTAAGTAGAGAGAGAGGGGTCGGAAGGGAGAGAGAGACGAGATAAAGAGATGTAGAGAGAGAGTGATAGGGAATGGTGGATGAAGAGGTAGGTAGAGAGAGTATTGGGGAGATAGTGAGTAGAGAGGGGAGGAGAGAGGGGGAGAGGTATAAAGGGAGAGAGAGGGAGGTGAGAGAGAGAGGTAGGGAGTGATGGAGGGAGAGGTAGGTAGAGAAAGGTCTCAAGGAGATGGAGAGAAGTAGAAAGGGAAGGAGAGAGGGATGGAGGGATAGAGGGAGGGAGGGATAGAGAGAGAGGGGGGTAGTTCTTGAGTTCAAGGGAGAGAGAGATAAAGGGATGGAGATAGTGAGAGGGAGGCCTAGAGAATAAGGGATAAATAATGAGTGAGATAGAGAGAGAGAAAGATGATACAACTTTTTGATTACTAAAATTTAACCTCCTGATTATTGAAATTTGACATGTTGATTACTGAAGTTTGACTAAATCTGAAAAATTATAAGATCTTCCAAAAGCTAGAATTTGCATTATAACTCCTAGAGATCCAAAACCACTCTCAAACATCCTAAAACTATATATACATGAAATATAACTTAAAGTATAAAAAAATAAATGTTCATATGTAAATGTCAAATTATACTTATAGTTTCATTGAATGACAAGGAGAAAGAGAAAGAGAAAGAAAAAAAGAAAAAAAAAATTAATGCAAAACATAACTCAAGCATGTTATAACACATTCATGTGTCTTATGAAATCCAAACCATAATGTGAGCACGTTTCATTATAACACACTCGTGTTTTCTCTATTTTGGGACCAAAAAGTGGAGTGGTCACTCTTTGGTCCCCAATCTTTTCGTAGTTACCCAAATAATTATTTCTTATCAACATGTATAGCATGATCACTATCCTCCTCAATATGATTAACATTATTATCCATATGAGCATTATGGTTTCATGATGGACATTACATGACTAATAAATTAAATAAGATATTGTGATTAACTAAATAAGATGTCCTATTAAGATTGAGATAAATTCTAAATGAAAAGAAGATAATATCAATGAAAGTTTAGCATAAATACAACACACAAACTCTAAATGATAAAAAAAAAAGATGAACAAAAGGGAAGGTTATTAATACAAATATCAAAAAAAAAAAAAAAGATCTAGAATATAAATTAAAAAAAAAAAAACCTAAGAGGGTGTAAGATCTATCAAGTTCACTAAAATAAATTATTTTAGGTTCTCTAAGGCTATTAATTTATATGCAATTAACAACCCAAAATTAAGAGCTAAGATAGTAAATAGAAAATAAACAAATACTCTTTTCAAAAAGACAAAGATGGATTAGGTCTACATAGGTCTAAGTATAGCTTGATGGTATTGGGCTATAAATTGACACTCTATGATTCAAAATGATGATTTCATATCAAATTCAACTTTGTTGTGCTCTAACAAACAACAAACTTAACTTTGTTTTGATCTTCGAAAAAATCACTTGATACAAAATTGATTTAGTTTTGTAGTGCAATATAAAACTTTTGTGTGAAATCAATCTAACACGTCTTTTGAAAACTAGTTCACCTTATGGTTGGGTATCTAGATTTGTAGTAGTAAATTGATAGTATATTCACAAACACCTTTGAAGAACTTGCTAAACAAGGGTCATGTTCTCCTCAATCAATCCCCTAGTGAAAAAATTAAAGACATTAAATAACTATGCAATATCCTCTCTATGATTACATGTCCAAATGATGATATAATTCTAATGAAATAATCTTCATTGATGCATCTTGAATGCTCTCTAATGATTCCTTGATGTGTCAAAATCAATTAAGGTTTGTCTTTCTAAGTAACAACCTAGAATATAACTTAAAATGTTGTGCACTTCAAGTTGACACATATTAATGAGTAGTTGGAAGGGGGCGGCATGAGCCTAGTTTGAATTTCAATTTGAAAAAGGCTAGTATTGGTTTCATGCCACAAAATTCAATGTTACACTATTTAATTTTATAATAGATAAGTTAATGAGTAATAGAAGAATCAAGTGTTGGAGTCACCTCAAAGACTCACACAAGCCATGATCTAGATGAGTGAAGTACATCACAATAGCAAATATGCTATTCCAATAAACAATAAACACACAAATATGTGAAATAATAATAATATATTCTAAAAGTGCAAGATTATAAAGACATAATAGGCCCATTCACAAATGTGAGCATGAGAAGAGTATTTATAAGAAATATTCAAGAGGAGTCATGTCACATGACAACTAGGTGAGTCACCAAATGAGTCACTATGAAGGAGTCCAAAGTAAAATATGACTTGCTAAATTATTTATAGAAGATGCTTTCTACGAATGTGACACATGTGGGTGCTCGAGATGATACTCCTCACAATATGACATGTGCAAGTCAACGCCTAGGCAATCTTATCCTATGCATAATAAACCTAGGATAGTAAAATAGATATGCAATAATATTATGAACTCTAACATCAAGACCAATCTCGATAAAATATGTAGAAGTAGAATCAAACTAAATTTAAAGAATATGCCAACTTTATGTCACAACATACCACTTATATACTAACACGAGCAAAATAATAACTTGCACGAGTTTTCCACAATCCACAAAAAAGTGTGTATGATTGCTTTTAATTATAATTGTGCATGTATTTCAATTGATATTTTGGATGACACTCAATGATCCATCATAAAAAGAGGAAAGTGATGGATTAGATTGCAAAATCAGCCTTAAAAAGAGGTAGAAAAAGGAGGTGATGTTAAGGCCGGAAAACAAAGAGACCTCACATCACCTCTCACCTCCAAAATATCTATTAAAAGACATACACAATCAAAACCAAAACAATCATAAACCATTTGAAACAGCCAGTTACCCACCATCCATGCCCAATGTTCAAGACAGGTGGAATTGATAGCCTTGGAGACGTAGTACTCAGAAGTAGCAATCTATAGTTAATGGCAGCTCATGCAAGCAGACTTCACGTGGGTTTGCATGTGACAGTATCGCCCCCCACGTTACAAACGAAGTGATTTGATCACAATAATGGTAAGCCCAAAAAAAATCCATACTTGTCATGTTTAGTTGCTTAGAATGCAGGAATTTCTATCGTAAATATCAACAGTTTGGCACGGCACCAGGGGAATTAATAATTTAAAAAATGTATGCATAAACAACTGAGCAATCCGGTTGTGGCCCTGTGGGCACTGCCAGATCTTTTCTAGGAAAAACAACAACTTTTTGTCCGCATGCACGAGTTGTTGATTACGACAGTAGTATATGCCATTAAAACATTGGAATTCTGCAATATAGTAATGGCTATGGAGTTTTAACTTTTTATTATAATATTTTGTTTCCCCATGAACATGGTGGTGACTTCACAGTTTTTCAGAAGTAAACCTGTAAATGTAGCACCCTGTAGATTGTATCAAGGCCGAAGGTACAAGAAAGTCCTAAGCTTCAATCCTTGTATGGTAGGTCTTATGATGCTCCATAGCACTACCAAGTTCTTCAAATATATATGATCAAGTGAATGTGTTTTGTAGACCAGTCAAAGGTTTAATTTTTCTTGAGACAAATCATATCATTGAGACAAAATCACACCACCTAGATATAACCATTAGCATGATTGCATGCCAAACTCCCAGTTTTCTAATTCTCAATTGTCTCAACTATCTTATCTAGAATCTATTTCTAAATCTTAGGTATTAGTCTTTTGTCATGGCATAACAGTCAAAGTCAACCTTTTGCCAATTTAAAGTTATCCGACCCTAATTCCATCTTGTTTCCATTTCAACACGTGTTTAATTTTGGTCTCAACTAATTTACCTATCAATTAATCATACTTAATTTCATCGATATAGCTAGGGTTTTAGTTTACATTTGATTTATAAACTCTTATCTATATATTTATAGAGGTTTTTTATTTTCTTCTACATTCTAGTGAATCCATAACTTGCATGCTTATCCCTTAGAGTTACAAATATATAAAAAAAATTAGTATCAACTCCATGAGATTTAACCATTATTTTTTAAAATTTGCACTCATTATGATTTTAGAGTTTTACATGAGGTTTGGCTTTTAACTGATTATCACTTTTTGGATCCCCATTGTATGTTTGACATTACTATATCTTATTTGTGGCTTTTAATCAACCCTTATCCTTGGCCTATGTTCATTCCTATATCAAAGATCTTCAAGAATTTTCACAATTTGTTGCACCTTACCCCTTGAATATTAAAGACATCATATCATTTTATCACAAGTATAATGGTCCATACTCTATGGATGCATTGTTTCATGATGTTTAATTTCTCATTTTTTATAGAGCTTGTTCACACCTTCCCCTTCATGTTAGAGCATCTCACTTCATTTGTTTGAAATAATGGTGGTTATCCTATGAGTGCATTTCTTTCTTCTCATGATATGTCAAATGAGGAGGTACATGATGCTTGCATATGTGATGTAATCTTCTTTGTTTTCATCCTCACATGATGTTTTGTTGTTTCATGATGACAACTTTCAAGAAACTCATTATGCTCCCAATGATAAATTATTGATACCTCAAGTTTGATGACAGGGTAGTTATTGTTTCTCTTGAATGTACAGTTTTTAAACCAATACTACATACATTTAATGACTTAGCCCAAACTTCGATTGATACATCTAAGGATCATGCATCATGTGATGATTTTATTACTCTCAATGATTATTATTTTTTATTGTTTCATAATTATTTATCTAATAAGGACCTTCATGATGCTTGTTTACTTTACATATGTATTTTACCTTTTTCATCACATAATGTTGCTTTGGCTAAAAATTATAATAATTCTCCATGTGATTAATCAATGATAATAATACAAATGTTGTAATATTGATAGTTGTAGATTATACTCTTTATAGTTCATAAATCATTAGGGAACCAATGGTTGATAGTTTAGTGGTGATAAGATGAATATTTATATGTTAAATCTTTCACATTCCTATATTTCATTCACATGCATGATGATATTTTTCCAATATCTAAATTTTTAAAGAAAATTTAATTAATGAGGCTTTATTATGGTTTGATATGTCTCATTCATGTTTTAATGCATTCACTAGGTGATTCCACAATACTAGTTTACAAATTTTGGCCAAACTGGACACTGAAATATTTTTTTCTAACTAAATCTTCACTTTTGAGCACCTATAGCAACTAAACCGTGAAGAATTTGAAGATGATGCAAACTAGTGGTTTGTGACATTTTGTCTGTATATTTTAAATATATTTTTTTAAAAAAAATTGGAATCAGATTGCACTTATTTTTCCATCTCCTTCAAAAACTAGTTTTTTTCAGTAAATAACATTTTTAAGGAGTGATGCTCACCGTATAACACAACTTTTTTTCCATGAAGGATAAAATTCTAATTTTTTTCAAATTTAGATTTGTAACTGATATCTAGTGCTTCCAATTGGTTTCATAGTGTTTTATTGAATATTTTTTCCTTAATCAAGTTTCAAAGTCAAACCAATTACAATTCGACATAGGTGGACCGTATAAGTGTAACTTTTTGTATGTATCGAAATTCTTTTTTCTTTTGTTGGATCAAGAACTTCAATATCTAGTGCACTCATAGTTTTTAAAAAAATTGATAATTTTCTATTTTTCCACATGTGCGTAATAGAGAGATTGATTTTTGAAAACCTATGTTTAATAAAACTAAAAAAATACATAATAAAACCAAAACATATTAAAATTATATTCGTTGGATAGATCATTTCGAGGACTACCATCATCCAGTTGGGTCTGTGAAGTCTCCTCCATTTTCATCCTCAGCCTGAGCTTCAAAGCAAAAAATTATGGACTTTTTTGGTGCCTGGGGTGAGAAGGTGGGAAAAGGGAGGTTCGGGTGAACCAAGGGGGGTTTGAGCGAACCTCCTTTCAAAAAAGGTTTTCTTTGTGTTTTTTTGGCAGGAATAGTGGGACCTTGCATTTAATGGGTTCGCTCGAACCAGGGTTCTAGCGAACCCTCTTTTGGTTCCCTCAAACCAATAAGTTCATTCGAACCCCAAAAACCAAATTTTTTTGCAACTTTTCCTTCCTCACTCGAATTGTAAACCACTTTTGTGGGTTTACCCCACTCCTCTTGCATGTGATTGTATTGAATATGTTAGTAATTACCTAGAATATGCTGACATAATAATGAAAACTTCTCTTATAGTGGTCATTCATTAGGAGGTGTTTTGGGTACACTTATGCTTTCTAATGATACATTTTCTTTAGGTTCACTTAGTGATTCTTCTAAGGAATGCCATGCTTCATCTCTTAGAGAGAAATATGACTATCTTTTTTACCCTTTACGTATCCCACTATCCAAATGAGGCTACATATCATGTCAATGCTATCATGTCTTCCCATGAAAAAGTCATCGAAGTAAAATAAACGAATTTAGAAAGTTCAATAGATTGGTGATTCCTCCTCATATAGTGTCACAATTTCTCAAAAATCTGATTTAATCATACCTCAAGTGTCAAGAAAGTTGATCGATTTAGATATATCCTAAAGTTCACTTTGATGCAAACACTTTTAATCATCAACATGGGATATGTGGACATACTATGGATGGGTGTGCTACATTAAAGCACAAAATACAAGATCTTATTGACAACAAGGCGATTCAAGTAAAGAATATTAATGAAAAATTAAATTAACTTATAACACATCAATATGATCAAGTAGAAGTGAATAAGGATGATCTATCCAAGCCTAGTTATGAGGATCATCACAAGTATAAGGAATCTAACATGTCAATTTGTTACAAATGAATGTACCAAACAACGTGGTAATAAAGAAAATGTTTACATAAAAGTAAGCATCAATGGCATAACATGTGGTGGTATGATGTTTGATTTTAGTATTCCAATCCAAATAACATTAGAAACAAAGGTTTTCAAAATGATCAAAATAAGACAAAACATGTAATTTAAGATACATCTTTTGTTTATGATTAGTGTGATATAACAAAGAAACATCTTCATAACAAGGGAATTAAAATTAGGCAATAACATCAAAATACCACATTTGTGCATAAAGAGACATTACACATGATGTCACATTACCACCCTCTCTACATGCATAGAAAATAACATCTAAGGTGGTGAACCCATGGGGATTTTTGTGTCTTATGGCATTATCTTTCTAGGCTTCATTGACATTAATACATTATTGCAATAACATTTTTTTCTATCTTCTATTTCACAACTATCATTTGCTTTGAATGCCATATTAGGCTATATTTTTTGCATCTTTTCACTTAATCTTACCAATTGAGAGGGTATGTTTTATGTCTATTTTAAGGTTTTATATTCTCATACTTTCTAAAGAATGAAAGTCTAGAGTTATGTCACACTTTGGGCCAAAAAAATATTTTCAAGAAAAACTATTAAATTGATATAATTTGATATTAAAATTCAAACTAAGTTCAACTTATTCATGTGTAAGCTTTTAACCAAAAAAAAAGAGTAAAAATATTTCAATCAACTCTTTTTCCCAAAACTATCTATGTGGTAGTCCATGTGATAGCTTGACCCCTCTTTTGAGATAGATTCATCAAAAAATCAACTTAAACTCTAAATTTCTCTAGAAAAGGGTATTCACATAAAAAATTAAAAATGCCCTTTCATAGAACTCAGAGTCTAGATTTTGATGAGAGAATTCTAGATATCAACAACATCACCAACCTCGTGGTGAAATATGCCACCAAGGTGGTCGCATATAATGTTTACTATACAAATCGGGAAGAGTTTGCCACTATTGTGGCCATTCACTGCCTATCAGATGGTCCTTCAAGGAAAAGACTTCAACCTCTGTGAAGTTCTTAGAATGGAGCTCCTCGAGAATATAGCGTGAACAAAGACATCAGGATACAATTTTTGGTATGGTATTCTACCCATCTATCTTACATTATACTTTATGAACCAACTTCCTCGGTTTTCTAAAAAAGTATGGGATAAAACCAAACCGGTAGTGGCACAAATTCAAGATTATGTGAAAGGGTTTCTAGCCAAATTGACATACATTCAAGTATTTGGGGGTACTTCAAAATGTTTCAAAAATAGATGCAGGACCATGGAGAGTCTCTCAAAACATGGTACAAAAGTACCTAGACTCCATTGTCTTCTTGGTCAACAATTATTTCACCACGATAGAGGCAATAGAACCTCAAACTTTATGGATTCCTCCACTACCCTATGAGATTCTGGATGTCGATTTATAGTCCTATGTCGGTTGGTTTCTCAACTTCCCAAAGGACCCTAAGGTAGATAGACACCCCATTGCAAAGGAATATATGGAACTTCCATAGCCAAGGAAAAAAGTTGTAGAACAACACAAGGGGAAGGAACAAGAAGAGATGCCACAAAGGGATACAAACGAGCCAAAAGAAGTACCTAGATCCACCCCTAGAAGATACAAAAGATTTCAATCAAAACTCCATCCTACATAGAAATCAAAAGCACCCAATCAAGAAAAAGGAGACTAAAGAGAAGATTGGAAAAAGCACAGGCCAAGAGAAAGAAGCAACATAGTCTCTCTTACGAATGAGTGCAGAGAAGGAAAAAGCAAGAAAGAAACAACAAGCAAAAAGAGAGGTAGACCCTCAATCAGAGACAAAAGAAGAACAAGAGATAAAACCAGAGACCTCCTCCAAACCAGGAAGCCCATCAGTCTCATTATTAGATGAAGACCAATTATATGGCGCATTATTTGAGCACATTTTTTTCCAAAACACTACAAAGATATTCTAAAATGCTTTTGTCAACAAGCAGACTATAGAGAGGGAATTGATCAAATATATGGTAGCATCACATATTAATTTGGAAGAGTTTATGAGAAAATTGTTGGATCAAATAGTTGTCACACTCAAAACCCGAAGGGAGAAAGCAATTGGAGAATAGAAATTATTTGAATTGGCTATTCAGATAGTGGCACCTTCACTCATAGATCAAGAGAGGGCTAAAATAAAGGAATTACAATAAAAAGAACTCTAGTCTAAGAAACACTTATATAAACTTATGTTAGAAAAAAACCAAAGATTGCACAAAAGGTACAAAGACATCACAAATGCGACTGCAGAAGCCTACAAATAAATGTGCAAGGAAGAAGAAAAATATGACACCTTGTCAATACAAACTACTCCTCCCCGGAAATAGGCACCCTTATCTTCCACAGTTGCTCTGATGCAGCCTATAAATGACTTCTTGGAAAAGCAGTAGCACATACAGATAGTAACATCTTCCCAATTGCTCCAGCTACCAATGGTGGGAACACAAGTAAATATAGGGAACATCTCGCCTCTGCAAAAGTTTCAAATTTGGGGAAATATTTCATCAGAGGACCTAGGATGAAATCCTTAAACAATATGTAAAAATGTTAAACAAATAGAGGAGATGGTTAAGGACATTTAGGGAAAATTCCCTCATTTGAAGAGGGACCCTAGTCAAGCACCTCCAACATAACTGAAGATGCTTATACAAGAACTCTTACATGACCCCAACCTATAGAAGGATAAGATCAAATAGGAAATACATGAAAAATTATAGAAGAATAAGATGGATGAAGACTAGAATAAATGTTCTACTATCTGGTCCCAATTGGAAACTCATCTCTGAACAATCAAATGCATGACCGAGGAAATCAATCAGATGTTCCAATACTGTCTACCATGGCCTATCATTGTAGCTCCAAACAAAGCATAGATGTATACCTTAGAGACACATATTCTACACAACTCAAGAAATATGATGCCACTAAAGATTTAGATGGAAGTATCTGGGTGAAGATTGAAGGCCTCCATGATCAATATCAACAACTACAAGATCAAAGGGATAAGATCTTGCAACGGTTTCATCAACTCAAAGATTTTTTCAATCTACGATTGGCACATCTTTCTAGTATCATCTTGGAGGCTCAACAATTCTCCCAAAGCATTCAAATCCCTATTACTATTTTGAAAGGAGACAAGCAACTAGTACATCTCTACACTCACATCCATTAGTTACAATTGGCAAAGAAACAATGGGATGATCACCTTCCTACCCTCCAAGGTATATATTCAGACATTTTATCAACAAAGCAAAGCTAACTTGAGGACAAATCAAGGTTTTGAAGAGGGGATGATGCTAGCCAAAAAATAGTGTATAGACACCAGACCAAATATATATAATAGCTAACCAGAAATAATATTTTGAAACATGAATTTAGAAAGACATAATGTACTCTAGGGATATTATCTAAGGGCCGCATCTCATATTGTAAATATAAGTATGTACGAAGATCTATTCACCAAAAAGAGAGGATAATAGAAAGCAATATAAGATAACATAGTATAATATAGAAGATTGACTATATAATAGAGATACATGGAATGTAATAAATGATTATTGATATAATGAATATAAAGAGCTTTGAATTATGATCTATCTTGTGTATGTATGCTATTTTATTTTTATTAAAAACTAATCTTGGATCTGGAATACCTTCTTGTGTTGCCTCAATAGGACCAACTATAAGGTTACATAATACAACCAGTAGAGATCTTTTGGGAACAAAACTTTGATCTGAATCCCTTAGATTTCTTGTTAACACTCCCCTTCAGCCATCCAAATACCTCTCGACCCTTATAAATGGCATGCTATACAAATATATTGATCTACCTTTCCTATATATAATTATGTTATCATAAAGACCACTAAGGAATCAACACTTGGAAATGCTCCCACTCTCTAATGGGAGAGCCCAATTGCACCATGATGGACATTAACAATCAATTGACCTTTATCAATAACTAATATATAGCATTGAATGCAAGTAGATTCCTTTTCTCTATCATCTTATTGAAGTAAAAACTTATTTATGTTTAAAGCATGAGTTGTGTCTCCATCCCCACTTGTAAGTTTCAAATTAAGATTTGATTTAACACTTGGAGGTGAAATGTTTTCCTCCAAGTTAATATTTGAGGAGTAAAGCTATAATTTTTTCTTCAACACATTTAGAAGTCCATACTACCTTTTTATAATCTTCTTATCTTGATGGAAATTCAGGAATATTTCTTTGAACAACCCTTGGCTTAATGATCTCATAGTGCAACATGTAGAAGACCCTTATCATTGTAATGGAGAGAAATTGCACCCCTAGGAAAATTCCCCATTTCATCTCCCTTACCTTAGAAAATGTAAACCTCATGATGCAATTTCACCACCACCACCTCACTCCTTCCACCTGGTCGCATCATTTTGTGTTGGTGGAGGAATCTCTGTCAAGGATGCATGTAAGCCACGTTGCTATCCTAACAGGATTCCTACCTCTGGAATCCGCATAGGCATTACACTTCTCTATTGGGTGTCAAGCATAATGTCTCTTGCATCCTTGACCGACTAAAAATGGGTCTTTTTCCTCCCTTTTGCTAGTTCAAATCCATTCTTTCACTCTCTCTTGGATTCCTTCACTCTCTCTTCACTCTCTTGGATTCACTTCATTCTTCTTGTCACTCTCTTGCATTATAAGTTCATTCTACAACTTTTACACCACCTCTTCTTGGTTGCAAGCTACTGGTTTTGGTTCCTACACTACATTTTTGCTACGAAAATTCCACAATTGGAAGACTCTCAAATTTCTTCCTTCCACTACTTGACTTGAGTGCTTGTAGTTGCAAAGGTGATATTTATAATTTTTGTTTATTCTTTGCATCATCTTTTTTATTGAGTAGCATTCTAGTTGCTTGTTCTCTCTCTTAGCAATACTATTTCCTTTATATTTCTCTATCGCTTTCTACACTTTGTGGCTATTTGGTTGTTTGTGGAGGTGGGAACACCAAAGCGGGGAACTAACTAAGGTAGTCCTCTAAAATAGCCCCAACATTTTCTTTGTCTTCGTGTGTGTGGGTATTTTCAAGTGGAGTTATTCAAAGATCCAACTCGTAGGTGAAAAGGCACACTTTCCCACTCTCCTTGTCATTTTCTAGCATAGTCCCTTTCAATATCTTTTTCATCATATTTGTTGTTTTTGTACCTTTTATTCTCTATTAAAACATAAAACATTTAGCAATCAGAAATTAAGTAGGTTTCTTTGTATTTTAGTCTTTATTTTGGACCTCTATCCATACGGATGCTAGCACATCCCTGAGACGCTAGTGCTTCATGATGGAATCTGAGATCCATGCTATTGTCCTAAAACAGTGAGTTGACTAGGTAGTAGACTAAACCTTGGAAATCGGCTCTTCTAACCCTGTAAACATTCAATTTTAGTAGAAGGGCAAGCTATTTTCCCTTCCCTTTTAGCCTTAGTTTCGTGTCCCTTTTCAAACTGTTTAGCAAAACCAAGGTTTTTTACAGGGCTCTCCTATGACCTAGAGTCTTGGGGATGAGGGGCTCCCCTTCTCTACATTTTGGTGAGCCTGACGTGAACTATTTTTGTTTCATTTCTTGGTATAGAAGAACCTTCTCTTGTATCCTAGGCATGTTGTAGATTTATTTCTTGTAGGGCATACAACCTTACAACCCAATCTACAACCCCTAGCTACATAGTTAGAAGGGCTCTTAGATATTTAGGAACAAAATTTAGATAGGTCACTATCCAATATCTCAATATTTTATGTCTGCTTAGTCCGTTCTGCCTATGTACGTCAATATGGTTTCATTCACATGTATTCCCTCTGCCCAGCCTATGAGTGTATCACCAGACATAACTTTTACCTCACAGGATTTACCATTGAATAAAGAGCCTTCTCCCTTGTACATTCCAACTTGCATCAATGGGAACATTGTGATTGGTGTCCTAGTTGACCCAGCAAGCCGAGAAAATGTTATAACGAAGGAAAATCTACTGATAAACTTTCTACATAGGGAGGAATACAAAGAATCGAAGGCCACTAGACACACACACAATGGACTCTCAATCCCTCCACTTGGCTCTATTACTCTTTCGGTCTTGGTAGGACCTAGGGCTATGGATACCTCTTTTGTCATAATTTCAAAGTCAGACCTATTCAAGGTGAAACTAGGCATTCCGTGGCTTTTTTCCATGAATGTTGTCACTTCAATGATTCATAAATGTCTCAAGTTCTCTCACGAGGGCTCTTTTCACGTTGTGCATGACACTGATTATAAATCACTGGTGTCGCGGGGGGCTTCTCGCTAGATCACTTTTGGCCCACTCCCGTCAGATCACTCCATCTAAGGATGGACTTGCTATATCATGCCTATGTCAACTATAAGACTAGGGGAACGACATCAAAAGTGACCTATCCAGTATCCCCTTACACTATTTTAGTAAAAGGTTTTATGATTGTGTAGCAACAAGCTTCCTCCTCCCAACAAAAGGGGAAGGGGAAGCTTGCTCGCGACCATGGGCTTTCCTCTTCTGCATTTATTGCTTCATTCACTTCTTCTTCTTGCCCCAATGTGGCATCCTTGGCTTCTATTCTCATGCCTCGCAGGGGGCGCTCGATGGTCCCTGCTTGGCGAAAGCTAAGCATCAGGTGTTTGAACTTCCCGTCTTGCCCACAGTTCCTAGACTCATTGTTTACGACAAGGGGAAGGGTCCTCATGGAGTTTCCCCCATGTCTCAGCCTCTGTGACCTACCATCATTCCTTCTCCTGCCCCTCCAGTCATGAATGGGAAGAGGCCCGATGCTGAGACACTCATGTCTACTTCTCCACCTACTGTTGTTTTCGCTCTCGCGCTTCTTGCTCTCACCTCTTTCCAGGAGGTTGTCCTTCCACCTATGATAGTTGTGGAGGACACTTCTATGATAGAATAAGAGCCTCTTGTCCCTTCTCAGGCTGCAACTTTTAGTGCCTGAAACTGATGTAACTAGTGCACAAGCACATGAGAAAGGCTCTAACCACTGAACAAGCTGCCTTACAAAAGGAAAAAGGGGAGCCAATAGTTCATGTTTTGGCACCTCCTATTGTTCCTTCTCCTTATGTTCCTTTTGCTTCGATTCCACTCGCCTTAGTTTTGCTTTCGGATCCCCCAGCGAGTGTTATTGATCATCACCCCAAAAGGGCATAGGTGTTCATCGCTCCTTCCATGGAGCCTTCATTTTTTATGTCCCTTTTAGACATCCCTCCATTTTCTCATCCCATAATTCCAAACAGAATAGTGATGTATGTTGTAGATCTATCTTCTCCCTCCTCCACCTCCACTTCTTCTGTGGGGATCCAACATCCTCCACTGAAGCATAAGCTGGAGGATGACCTCACTCTGAGTCATGGTCGAAAGAAGGAGTTCTGCTTTGGCTTGCATTTTCCTTGTGATGGAGGCAGCCCTGATGTCCCCTGAGTTTTTCATTGCCCCTCTTAATGAGGTCGACAGTGGATCTCGGGTGCCTCCTTCTCTTGCCTAGTTAACACATGGCACTCTGGTTAAGTGCATGTTTAACTCGATAGATGATGTCCCAACTCTTTCAGTGATCTTTTCGAGATCAATGACCTTCACCTCACAAGAGCTCAGCGAAGAAGACCTCGAGGGGCCTTCTTCCTTGGCCCTTGTTGTAGGAGAGTCAGAGGATGCTCCCCTCGCTATCTTGGCCTTACAAGATCATCCTCCCTCCTTTTATAATGACCTAGATTTGGAGTAGGACAACCTGTTGGTTGATGAGGAGTAGGGGAGTACCTCTTTTTTATCTCTAGATTAGGTTTGTGTCTGTGTTGTGATCCCTCGTGCTTGTATTTATGTGTTTATGATCTTTCCTAGAGGACCCTTGCTACCCTTGTAGGTTCTTGGATGCAGACCTACAAAACCTATCGTGAACTTCCTCTATATGTTTCATCATTCTTCTATATGTTATGACTTTGATTTTCAACAATTGGGGATGGTGCAAAGTGTTGGGGGCATTTAGGTCGTCCTTCCATGTTGACCCAAATTTTTATTTTTATTTTTTCAAGTGCTCTTCTTCATGATCTTGGAACTTTTGGGATTGATGATCTTTCATTCAAAAATCACATGTTATCTTTATTATATATATATATATATGAACTGATCTAGAACCCCAATCTCCCAAATCCCCCTCTCTTTTGATTTCTTCATCTTTGCTTGTCTTTCATTTTATTTGTCTTTGTTTGTCTCTCTATCTGCTTAGTGATGTTATGGTGCTTATGTGTTGTCCCTCGCGTGTGTGACAACATTTCCACATTTACATCTCCCTATGTATTGTGGACCACAACATCTTTGCCTCTTCTTTCTCTCCTTAGGATGCCACGTGCTCCTTTACTTCACATGCACCATCCTAAGGGGGGGCTATCACACTTCTTCAATTTTCAATAAGGTGAATTTGGTGGCCAACAAATCCCTTACTAAAAATCTTTCATTTTTAAAAAAAACACATTCTTCAACAAGGATCCCCTTCATGAAATTTTTCTTTCAAAAATGAATTTGTAGCAAAAGGATTTGAAAACTTTCCTTTGAAAAGGAGTAATTTTTCTGATGAAGCTTGAAAACTTGCCTTTGAGAAGGAGCATTCTTTTTATCAAATTCTTTGAAGAAATAGATCTTCAAAAAGGATTCCTTGATGACAAATTCATTTACAAAAAAATGTTGTGCTATTCAAAACGGAGTGTCCCTTTGCATGGGCCCCTTGCTATCTTGAAGGGTTCCCAAGGGGACCCCTTTGAAAACTTCTCCTTCAATTGTTTGCTCTGTGACATGTCTATCTGTTTGAGCTTTTCTGCCTAACATTATTTTTCTGTAGCTTAACATGTTGCTTTATAGGACTAAGCACATGTAAATTCACTTTTACTATCAAGCTTGCAGGACCGAGCACCTCGTCAATCTTTCCTTGTAGAACCAAGCACCTGTAAGGGCCTTTCACATCAAACTCTTCAGAACAGAGCACCTGTGGAGTCCTTTCATATCAAACCCCGTAAGACTGAGAACCTGTGAAGCTCCTTCTTTCTACAGGGCCAAGATCCTATAGAACCTTTGTTCAACTTTCGTAGGATTGAGAACTTGTGGAGCTTTTATTCAAATTTTGCAGAATTGAGAACCTGTAGAACCTTTTGTTCAACTTCTACCGAAGTGAGAACCCATGGAGCCTTTCCGTAGGACCGAGTACTTGTGGAGCCATCTCTCTCTCTCTTTCATGTCAAGGTTCCCCTACGGAACCGAGAACTTATAGAGCTACCTCCTGCACATCTAGGTGTGTCAGATTAGAGATTTGCTTCCTTGATGGTTAAGGTTTATTCTCTTCAACCTCTTTCTACTTTACCTCGCATTTGCACTAACATGTATGCTCCCTAAAGTGGGGAAAAAATGTAATGGAGAAAATTTGAATCCCTAGGCAAATTGCCCATTTCATCCCCCCTACCTTAGAAAATGTAAACCCAATGATACAATTTCATCATCGTCACCTCCCTCCTTCCACATGGTCGCACCATTTTATGTTGGTGGAGGAATCTCTATTGGGGACGTGCACGCACCACGTGGACGTCTGTGTGTCGTGCTACCACTCTGATAGGATTCTTTCCTCTGAAATCTATAGAGGTGTTACTCTTCTCTATTGGTTGTGAATCATAACGTCTCCTACGTCCTTGATCGACAAAAAATAGGTCTTTTGCCTCCCTTTTGCTAGTTCAAATCCATTCTTTCACTCTCTCTTCACCCTCTTGGCTTCACTTCATTCTTCTTGTCACTCTCTTGCATTCTAAGTTAATTCTATAGCTTTTACACCACCTCTTCTTGGTTGCAAGTTGTTGATTTTGGTTCCTATAGTACGTTTTTGCTACAACAATGCCACCATTGGAAGGCTCTCAAGCTTCTTCCTTCCACTACTTTCCTTGAGTTCTTGTAGCTGTGAAGGTGATATTGTTCATTGTTGTTTTCTCTTTGCATCATCTTGTTTATTGAGTAGCATACTAGTTTCTTGTGCTCTCTCTTAGTATTATATTTCCTTTCTATTTCTCTATCACTTTCTACACTTTATGGCTATCTAGTTGTTTGTAGAGGTGGTAACACCAAAGTGGGGGACTAAATAAGGCAGTCCTCTAAAATAGCCCCAACATTTTCTCTATCTCCACGTGTGGAGGTGTTTTTAAGTGGAGCTATTCGAAGATCCAACTCATGGGTGAAAGACTCATTTTCTCACTCTCCTTGTCATTTTCTAGCATAGTCCCTTTCAGTATCTTTTTTGTCATATTTGTTGTTTTGTACCTTTAATTCTCTATTAAAACATAAAACATTTAGCGGTTAGACAGTAAGTTGGTTTCCCTGTGTTTCAGTCTATATTTCAGACCTCTATCTGTATGGACATCAGCACGCCGCGCTAGAGTCTGAGATCTGTGTTGTCTTCCTTGGATAGTGAGTTGTCTAAGCAACAGACTAAACCTTGGAAATCGACTCTTCTAACCCTATGAACATTTGGTTTTAGCAGAAGGAGAGCGACACACTATTTTCCCTTCATTTTCAGCCTTAGTACCTTTTCCTTTTTCAGACTATTTAGCAAGCCCAAGGTAGTTTAGGGCAGCCCGTTCCTTGGGGCTCTCTTGTGACCTAGAGTCCTGGGGGTGATGGGTCCCCCTTCTCTACGATCATTGATGTTTGTTGCTAACCCTTATTATTCAAAATTATTGTATTGGATTATGTATTTTTTATACCTCCAATTATCATATAGAACAAAATCTCCTTTGGTAGTGGATGAAAAATAATCCCTTTCCTCCTAATTAGATTGAAATGGGAATGACTTTAACATGGTTAAGGGAAAAGTTGAAAACACTTGGTCAAATGTATGCCTATACTATATTAAGCTAAGTATAGAGCTTGGTTAAATTGCAAAAATAGAATTCACATACATGACCCTTTTCATGTAAAATTCGCTAGACACTCCCATCACTAGTAGACTTGGTAGATAATTGTAGATCAAGGACATGATAGAAATTTTGATCAACTAGATCACTTATACATTGCTCATCCTTGCAAGATATATCTTCCTCTCAAGATCTCGCTATCTTGTTATATTTTTAAACAACTCTCTCATATCATCTCCCTATAATTCTTGATATACCTCTTCTTGACTAATGAGGCTTTAAAAACCCGAACCTTTCAAGTTGAAGGTTACTCAGCTTAACTATTAGGATTGTGTACAATCCTTTAAAGCCACTTGGCTGATTACTTCTTAACTTAATAATAGATAATTTTGAATTGCATTATGGGAAAATTCCCTTCAAAGATGAAACTATTTCTTAAGGACTTATGATAATTTTGTTGCCTAGACCAAAAAATAGTGGAAAGCCTCTTTGAGGATAATTGGAAGAAGGAAGAAAAGAACTATATACTATTCCCCTCAATGAGGAACTTTAAATTCCTTTTATTATTCTATAAAACTATGTTCAATAATTTTAAAAATTATTAAGGGAGCGGAAATTATATTCATTCATTCCTTAATTGGATCTCAAAGAGCAATACCAATTCTATATTTTGCTTACAATATCTCATAGACATAAAAAAGAAATGACTCTATATTTTGGATCATAATGGAAACTTATCATATACACCTTTCTAGACATCATGAATGTCTTCTACATATATTACAAAAAAAATTCATGGATAACTTCACTAGTAATGTCTTCCAACAAGAGCTAGATAATGTTATACATAAATGCATAAGTACAACGATTGATAAATAGATCATCCTTCTCATGGATCACTTCCTTATTCTATAAAATCTTGAAAATTTTCTCCTTTCCATGGCTAATGGAAATAAAAGGTATTAATAGTCTTCCCTTTAAATTATTCAATTTCATGTGGTCTACCATTCAACAAGAAATTTATCAATTGTATCCAAAAAAAAAGAATCTCTTGGTTTTATCATCAAGGATTCATATAACTCATGTACACAAAGGGGAAACAATGACTTTTAATGAATGAAGAACTATTACTCCTCTATATTTCCTACAAAATGATTATTAAATTTAGTACTCAATGCATCAAAAGATTGATTCAAGATTTGTTAGAACCATATACAAAAAATTCTCGGGTGGTAGGTTTAATCATGACAATTTGGTCTTAGCATGGAAATGATTGAATAGGCTCAACAAACCACATAGGATGTCCTCGTTGTTAAGATGGACTTTGTAAAAGCTTATGACATAATTGGATGGCCCTTTATGATGAAGATGCTTAAAGATGGCTTAGCTTAGGTCCAAAGATGATTCACCAAATTCAACTTATTTTCTCACATGAAATGTAAAGGCTCTCTGTTTGATGGTTCTCTTATAGCACCCTTTATAGAACAATGATTAATTCAACAACATTTCCCCATGTCTCCTTCAATCTATGTCTTGGATACATATGTTATTAGGTACATCCTTAAGAGATCTCATGACAAGAATATTATCAAAGAATTGGCACTCTTGAATGATGCATGTCTTAAACATTGCTAATGACTATGGGTAAAAGTACAAAGTTGTGTCACCTTTTTGGCTAACTTATTAGCACAAGTGAATTTAAGTATTTCTAACTAAATCATTTTTGGTCAAACATATTATCTAGTTAGATTCATTCTTGCTAAGTTAGATATGTCAACTTTTCCAACTAAAATTATTTACTAAATGCATATGTAGCACGACTTTGAGGCCAATTTACCAAAAAAAATAAAATTATTTTAAAAACTTGATGTTTCAACAACTCCTACTCATGTAAATAACATTTTTCTTAAAATATAAAAATATCCTTATGTAGAGCCATAAGTGTAATTTTCAAATTTTTTAATAGTTTAATTATTATTTATATTTTATTTTATATTTTTTATTAAAAGTAAGTTATCAACATGAAAATATTAGGCTGATTATCATGTCAAGAAAAATACTAAAATTTATTAAAAATAAATTAAAAATATGATTCACTAGATAAAATATTATATATCAAAGATGGTATAATTTTTTTTCTATTTTAGATAAATAGTTAATAGGAAAGTTGACATCGAATAAAAACAATTGTGTTTTAATACACACATTTTTATATATATATATATATATATATATATATATATATATATATATATATATATATTTTTAAATCATGCACTAAAGTTTCAAGTTATAAATACACAAAAGAACTAAAGGAAAAAATAAAATTTACTATATAAAGAGTGACGTCTCATATAATTTCATCTTTCAACATTCTATCAACAACTAAATTATAATGTCAATTTATAAAATAATATATTCAAATAGTTTTTTAAATTTTTCAAAACAATGCAAATGTAACACCCCTCCATTTTGTGCTATATTGATTAGACAATGTTTTCCCCATGTTACGCTTTGTTTCTTATAACTCTTGAATTAAGGTGTTTGTTTATTATTTGATCGCTCTCTGTTAAGTGACGTGAATGTTATAATTTGATGTGATTGTATTTTATTATGAGGTTATCATTATGACATGTTTTAGATTAGCATAGTATGTACTTGAATTAATGATGCCTTGTGTTTTGATTATGTTAATAATGTAAACTTTGTCAGTTATTGATACTGTATTGGTGAAGAGAACGGTATTGCATCACTCGTTCGCAAGTGCCCTGTGATTTCCGCGATTCTCTCTTCACGGTGTGAATAATTTATTATATGTATACATGTGCGATATTTGTTTGTTTGTAGGATTGCAGGTACCGGACATTAGCTTCACCTGGTTTCACAAGTCTGAGCGTGTCCACTACTCAACAGTAATATTGGGAGATAGTAACGAGTTACCTAGTCATACCTTTACCCTAGTACAGTGTGTCGTCAGTTTGAATTTGGTCTTAGATTTATCATTGTTGTTCTAGGTATTTTATTCTTGTGCAAATTTAATTTAGTAGATTAAATGTGTATTTAATTTTAAATATTTAATTAAATGAATTATTGTTGTGAGGGCTTTAGAATAAATAAATAAATTTTGGTTATGTTAATTGAGTAAAATTTATTATTAAAAATAAATGGTAATTAAATAAGTAAAAATATTTAAATTGGTTGCAATTAGTAAATTGTATTATTATATTTAAATGCATGTGAATGAAAAATATCTAAATTGTTGAGGGAAAAGATATTTTAGATATTTTGTTTAAGATAACTGAGAGTTAGAAATTTGTGATCTAGTTGTTGAAAATTCATTATTGAGAGAGATATTAGGGAAAAAGAAAAGGAAATTGTTTTCACGGGAAAAGTTTTTGGTATGGGTTGTGTAAAATTGGTGAGGAAATTGTGGATCTCTCAGAGGAAATTGTTTTAGAATTATTTTGTTGTAGAATTCTTGGCTGTGTTTTTGGTTGTCTTCTGGAATGAGGCAATTGCATTTTAAAAAGTTTTGGTTATATTGGGAATTGAAATTATAGAGAAGCTCGGCAACATTTTCTTGAGGCAACATTCTTCTGTAACAGGTTCTTTACTGTTTTTGTGAAATTTGAAATTAAAAAGTTATTTTATTACTGTAATACAAATTGGAAATATTTTAGAAAATAATTTTTCAATACTGTAGAAGTTCTTATTTCTTTCTTTTAAAAGATTGTCGTGAAAATGAAACCTCTATAAAAAAAAAACAATTAAATCCTCTATGTAATTTGTTTATTTGAAATAGATTTATACAGGAGGAAATTATAGTGGAATTATTGAACCTTTGTTGAATTTAAATCAAAACTTAGAAAACCTCTGTAGGATTGAAAATGAAATCTTCTGAGAAAACCAAAATAATTGGAAACCCAGAGCCGAAAACAAAAGTTATTAAAGTCGCAACATACAAGATTTATGATTAAGGTTGTCTGAAAATTGTTAATTTATATTTATATATTTATTTATTTGTTTAAAATTATATATTAGAAAAATTGCATATAATTTTATGATATTTAAATGTATTTTTAAATAGGTGCATGCACATGCACAATTTGATATTTTTAAATAAATGTTGGAAAATAATAATTAGATTATGTAATTAGAATATATATATTTATTTAAAAGAAATATTATATTGTTAATTAATGCATACAATGCACAAGTAGGTGTTTTATAATAAGATGATTTTATTAGAAGGATTAAGATTTCTATTTATATTTGTTTGTGAAATTTGAGTTAACAGTTAGTTTTAATTTCCTTATGATTTGTAAACAGAAGTATTTATATATTAATAAAAGTATGTAAATGCATGGGTTAATAAAATGTTAAAATAAAATGACTTAAGAGTGAAAGTTGATTTATATTTAAATAGATATTGTGTTATTAAAACATTTAATATACAAGTAGAAGATTTTATAATGCAATGATTGTAATTAGAGAAATTGGGTTTGTTATTATTATACGAAACTGTGGAATTGATGTTGAATAAATAGTTTTATTTTATTTCTTTATTATTGCAAATAGAATTCTATTTACTTTGAATAATTGCATGTGATGAGATATTGATTCAATTTGGATTTAGGAAATCCGAATATTAGATTATTTAAGTGCCTGAATTATTTTAAGTTGTAGTATTTTCTGTTCACATTTGCGGGCAATTTGAATTGAATATTATGAGTAATTGTTAAACTCGAAGTTAAGCAGTTGGTTTAATTCGTTGTGGATTTATTGGATTTAGGAAATCCTAATGGTCATTTATTTAATTATTTGAGTGGCTTCTTATTGTTGTGTATTATTCTGTAATTGTGTATTGGGCATTGGGGATAATTGTTGTCGAAGAAATTATAAGTCTTCCAGAGATTGTAAAATTGTGAGAGGGTTATTGTATCTCTTGTTCGCCCTTTTTGAGATTTTCTTTGGGTAGTGCACATTTTTTTGGGTTTCAGTATTTAACATCTGTAGGGATGTGTGGATTAGTTTGAACACCCGATTACTATGAACGGGTTGTGTGATTTGATATGAGCACCCAGTTATTACGAACGGGATGTGTTGTATTTTGCAAAATAGTTGATATTTGTTATCGTATTTTGTGCACTGTCTACCCTTGGGTTGTGGAATATGTTATTGTGTTGTCGATAGGGGAGTGGCTTTCAATGGGGGCCGGGACACAAAGGGGTCTCAGGATAACTCGTGTGAAAGTCAGTTTAATCAGTGAAAATTAAATAACTTTTATTAGGGATGGAGTAGCTTAATATTTAATCAGATAATTTAGCCTCACTCATTAGCTCAAGGGCTAGTATGAGACTTGAGATGAGTCAGGAAGGCCTGGAATGGCAAGATCGTTATCTTGTCTTCTCGAAAGATAACTAATTCCGCATTGGTGTGCATGTGGGGCCGAAATCGTGAGAGGTTACCAGGATAACCCTAGAGGGGGGCCGGGACCTAGGAAGATTTCCTTTGGATAACCAATGCAACCTTTGTGATGACACTCCTCCTATGACAACGGTCGATTTGTATTATACAGTGGATGTATTTGATTCAGTGGTTCTGGAATCAATGTAACCTTATGTTTTATGTTTTTTTGGTACAGTGTTGTTATGTGTTTACTGGTACAGTGTTGTTTGTATTTACTGGTATAGTGTGGTCTTGTATATTACTTGTGTCTAGAGGTAATAGGTTTGTCTTGGTTACCTATTACTATCTCCTAGCACGGGGGCTGGGCCTACGGGTACTAGATGGTTGGGTGGCGTGCATCTTACACTGATGAGTTTCACTTCCTGTTCGTGATGGCGGGATCTTCTTGTTCGAGGAGTTTGTGTGGTTCTCTGGAGTTGTTCTTCTCCTTCTTCATTGTAACTGTGGATCTATGTGTATAATTGTAATACCTCATTTGTATCGAGGTGAACCTTTGTGGTGTAATTGTAATAGTATTTATGATCTATTCATTATTGGATTTAATGGTGTTGTATATGTGAAAATATGTTTAATACATTTCTATGTATTAGATTTATTTTGAAATGGTTTAATGCTTTGTTGAAAGTTGTATCTTGAGTTTAATATTCATATGCTATGGTAGGTTAAATTTTATAAGTAATGGTGTTCACATGTAGACACGTTGCGTAGCCTAGAGGATGTATGTGGCTAGAGTAGGTTACTTTACTCGTCTTATTTTAACTTTAAAAAAAAAATAGTTGTGCTTCCGCAGTATTGCATCGTCCTCTAGGTTGCGGGACGGGGTTTTACAGCAAACATCTTTAATATACTAAAAAATAACATTTTATTAGTTTACATAATTTCAAAATTCAAAACATGTAATGCCTATTTTTAGTGATTCAAGTTTAAAAGTTGGATCAGTGTTTGGTTGTTTCTTTTATAAAAGTGTGACACAACCTTTTTACTTTTACCCCTATATGTTATCCCTTCATAATAGTGAAGAGGAGGTGGTTAATACATTGGAGTTATGATCCTTCTCTTATAGTCCCATGATCAAAATTCTCAATGAACAAAATCAATTTGATTATGATTTGGATAACTCCATTCTATCTTGGATCTTGGCTAAGTGGCATCAAATCAAGCATGGTGACATCACTAGATATATTAGCATGACCTTTGATTTAATTATTACTCTCAATTATACATGGTCTTAGTTTATGAAGAAAAGAAAATAAAAATCCTAGGAGGCTATCAAAACCCTAAATTTTATGGAATGTTAATGGCTTTCATGATGGGCTCTCAATTAGTTAACTTTCTCTATGGTGATTTAGATAGTTAGATCACCTTCCACAATGTTTGTTGGTTGATGCTCCATGGATTGTTGCACTCAAGTTTTCCATATTATGTATTTGGACCATTCAAGTTCTTTGTCCAAGGCCACTTGCTCTTAGCTCTCCTAGCTTGAAGCTGAAGAAAAAATTAATTTGAAAAATCAAGATCAAGAATAATTTCAAGAGATTCTTGATGATATGACTCCTTATGTAGCACAAAATTGATACATAGTCTATCCATTCTTGATGTAAAGACTATAAGTAGTATGGTGAAACCCCAATTCATAATTACACTCCCAACAAGAATATGAATGGCTCTTCCCAACTATCAATGATGCAAAAGCTAAATGAGAAATGATTTCTTCATCGTCTACTCAAGCTTGGAGTAGAAGGTTTTAGGTTGTCTAGAATACCATTTTGGAACCCATTATTGCCCACTTTACCTATTGTATATTCTCTATTATGGCTTAGCTATGGTGGAACCGTCAGTTCACTTAGGAGTGTTGAATCCCAAGTGTTTGTGTACAATAGAGCTCAATTTGCTTGGTTGTAAATTTATGATTCTTTAAACCCTTTTGACCCAAGTCATTTAATTGGCATAATGTTCTTCCAAGGGATTGGCCTACGCTTCCTACAAAATTTACTTAGATTTGACATACTTTCTAAGTGGAGATTTTTTTTCTATTCGAAAAGAAAAAAATTATACTATATTTGCTAACACACTAGTTGACAACCAATTCTCTACTTATAGAAAAGTTATAGTTATCTCTATTGTTTATCCATAGAAACAAATGCAAGACAACAAGATTAGCTCTTAAGGTGACACATCTCCAAATTTTAATGGAACATTTGGGCAATAGGCTTTACACAATTGCTCATGTTCCACCTACCTCACCACCTTGTATTTGAGCTCATAATTGTTCTTTGTGTAAGGGGCTAAACATGAGGCCACAATAATAGCTCTTGTGAACACTCTCATAGTCATGGAGGATGGTTTCCTTTGCTTGATTGTCACCATTCTTCTACATCCTCTTGCAACATGGGTGGGTTCAACAAGATGTGTAAAACTCACCTTGCTTTTTGGCTATTTTTCCTTGTCAAGAGAATGGTCAACTACCTATAAAACAAGAGTGGAATAAAATAAATAATGCTAATACATCTTGACAACGAACTAGACCATTGTAATCCACCTCTTGTTTTGAGCTAAGACTATTTGTTTCTTAAAACTAAACCTAATATATATAAAAAAACGACGCATAATCCCATGCCATCAAATTATTTTTTTTCAGGTTAATATGAACATTTGATCCAAATTATGAATCTGGAGACAATACTTGGCGTGCATTCTACAGTATTGTAGAATTTTTATAGCAAAACAACAAACTCAAAAAAATATGTATGTATGTATGTAGCTCCAAAAACTAATTCACTCACTTCCAAAACTGAAGTTTAAACATTTTGAGAAGAATTCCAACAATCACCGCATTGTTTGGAATTTGAAAATGAATAGATGGAAGAAAAACAACAGTAAAAGATACAATTTAAAAAAAAAAACATGTATGTTTCACTACCCCAACTTGGTGAGGTCATAACTCCTAGCTCGATGATCAAAATCTGAACTTCTTTACCTTGGTGGAAAGGTCTCTAAGAGATCTAATTTTAGTCCCTTAAATCTAATGCCTTCAACTATTAATTTAAGAGATTGATGATAGTTTGGACTCCAATTTTGCACCGAAGACCTCCAAAAATACAATTTAAAATGAAAAAATACCGAAAAATTGAATTTTTGATTTTTCCATCCGTGCTAGTACCAAGGTGCCAACACCTCTAGAGTAAGGCGGCATCAACATGGCGCTGGCTATCCAGCCCTAGGAATGCACCGCCCCATACCATGCCCATCATCACACATACCATAAGCCCCGTAACTGCAATTTATAAGATAACGGTTTTTGTCAGGCAGTACTATCTGTAGTTGGAAAACTCAGTAGCGAATTCCAAGTCAAGGCAGTACTGTTCGTAGTCAGCAAATTCCAAGCAACTCTGCAGTTTTAATGTCTACTGCCACCCGCTTTTATTAATATCCAACGCTTCAAAATTGAACTCCAAAACCCGCCTAAATTTCCCGCTGTTTCAATGAAATTTAAATTTGAATAGTAAAAAAGAGTGAGCTTAACTCTGCTTTTTTGGATAGCCACTGCCATGAAAGAGGCAGTCGGACTGTCACCATATGGAAACCTGCAGCCGAATCAGCTTACATATGCCAGCATAGTTCTAGCCTGTGCTGAAATGGGAGCGTTGGAATAGGGTATAGCTATCCATATAAGCATAAAGGATAGAGGAATTTTGTTTGATGAAAACACTCTGGCAGACACATATACAAAATGTGGAAGCATAGACAAGGCATGCGAACTGTTTGACCAAATGCCTTAAAGAACTGTGGTCTCATCGAATGCCATGATTGCAAGATATACGCAAAATGTATTTGTTGAAAAGGCTTTAGGAACTTTCAAGCAAATGCGATTGGCAGGTGTAAAGCCAGGCTTCGCAACCTTTGCCGGCAGCCTCCTTACCTGTACCAAAATGGGAGCTTTGGAAAAGAGTATGGAATCAGTCAAAGATAAAGGACAGGGGAATTTTTTTAGTTGCTGTTGTTGCAACTAACCTGGTAGACATGTATGCAAAATGTGGAATCACAGACAATGGGCGTGAACTATTTGACATGATACCTAAAAGAAATGTGATCTCATGGATTGCCATGATTGCAGGATACACAAAATTTGGAAGCATGGACAAGTTTAACAGAATGCCTTGAAGAAAGGCGTTCTCATGGGATGCCCTGATTGCAGATTATTCACAAAGTCGATCTTTTTAAAAGGCTTTAGGACCTTTCAAGCAAATACAATTGGCAGATGTAAAGACAGACTCTGTAACCTTTGTCAGCATCCTCCTAGCCTGTGATGAAATGGGAGCTTTGGAACAGGGTATGGACGTCCATCAAAGCATAAAGGATAAAGCAATTTTGTCAGATGTTTCAGTTGCAACTGCTGTGGTAGACATGCTTCAAAAATGTGGAAGTACAGAGAACGGGTGTGAACTGTTTTGAAACCAAATTTCTTACACATTTACAAGGACCCTTATTCTATTTTTCATTTCTTCAAAAAATTTGCACTCTTTTGTTTGTTGCTATCTATCGTATTTTTTTTAAATATTGCATGTAATAACGGTATTATTCCACTTTACAAGGGTGCCAACATACTTTTATAAAAACTAGACTTTGTTCTTCCTACCAGCAACTAGCTTATCTAATTTCTATATTTCATTATTTTACTTTTTATTTAAACATTTTTAAACAATCTTGTCATTCATAAATTTTATAGCTAGTAGATCACCTAATTTCTTGTTTCATTTCTCAATGAAATCTCATTTAGATTAAGGATTGAATTTAAGTAAGACATGTTAAGCAATCTAACTAGAAAGAAAAATAATTTGTTAATTAATTGGTAGAGAATTTGTTTGTGTTTGCATTAACTTAAGTCAACCTATTTATGATAGATTGCTTTTTGAATACTAATATAGACAATTGAAAACACTTTCTTGCATTTAAAATATGTAGGCTATCTATTTTCTATATATATTTGTAGTGAACTTGATGTGAATCCTAACCTTCATTATTTGTTCATTTTTTCATCATCAAAAGAATTTTTCTCTCTAAATGACAAACTCTCATTCTAATGTCCAGTTAGTTAATTTTACATTGATTTTTTAATTTTGTCATCATTCAACAAAACTTTTTTTGAGTAAACATAAACATAGTCACAACATATAGACCTTATCACAATTAGGTTAGTGTCCATTTAGTACACTATTATCTTTGTCTTTTATTTTCACCAAAACTGAAAACTCTACATTTTTCTACTCAAATTTTCTATAGTATATAATAATGAATCATTTTTGTTGTTCTTCAATAGAAATCAATATCCTTCCCTCTTTGACTATCCCTTCCTCATACATTATCTCTTATAGGAACCCTCATCTAAGCCTATCCATGTATCTTCCTCACACTTCCTTCTTTCATTACCCTTCCTTCCTTCCTCCATTATCATCCACCCCACACGATGTCTCACTCTACATGACTCACAATGATGACCACTTTGATAATGAAGCCCCATTAGATGATGCTAGTTTTGTCACTCACCAAAATTGACCACCATTTGTCTCTCCTCCAAAATAGCCTACCTAATAATGTCATTTAATCCTAAATCGCACCACTCACATACTCCTTGACAAATATCATCATCACCCATCTTGGGGAGCTAGAGATATTGCAAGGTAGAGGATATATTATTATTCACATTCATGTCCCTTTATAGTCTAATTCTATTACTTTCATCCCTCTTTTCTAGCCAACCTCTTTTCTTTTTCCTACCACTCAATATTCCTTCACCTAATTTTTTATGCTTAGTCCTTCTCATATAACCCACATTTGTACCATGTATGTCTCTCTCCATTCCTCATTTTAACTATAATCACATCCCTTTAGGCAATTGATTTACCTCTTGCTCCTATTTTCCACCCTTTCAACCCCTACCCTTCACTTATGTTGCTTGATTATCTCCTACCATTATTGTCATTCCCTCTACTATCCTACCATTAACCTCACAACCCTTACCATATTCTTATCAAAACATAAAAAAAAATCCACCTCCTACTCTCAATGTCCCAACGGATACCCCTAATCCTATCATTTACCACCTAGTTCAAGAAATTTCAATAATGCAATTCTCTCATCTCCTTCCTTGTCTAAATATTGATCTTCATCCTTTGAGAGAGAGCCTTTTGTTCACTCTCCTCATAAGTCCCCCCCCCAAAAAAAAAATCTTCTCCTCATAACTGTCCTCCACACAACTCACCATTGAAATACTCCCACTCCTCCAATTCCAAACCCACCACATCAGACTCCAATTCCTCCACCTCCTCATTCTTCCCCACCTATAATTATTCCTCCATCCCCTCACACATAGCTAGAGAACCAATGTGAAGGAGATGACGACAAAATGAATTTCATTTTCCAACTCTAATTTGAAATTAAATCGATTTCATCATTTCCTACTTAATTGTTCTCCCATATATTTGACTAGGATTGTATTATAATGATCATGTCTACCATCCTTATATGAAGAGGAAATATTTTTATCTACTTCTACTACAATGTGAGTGGTAAGCACTAAAATATGAAGGTTTATTCTAGTTTTTTAACCTCACTTTTATATCATTTTTCATCATATTTTACTAATTCCTCAATTTTTTCATCCTCCATATTTTATTTATGTTTTTTATTCATACATTAGGTGAATGGAAATTTGTCAAAAATAAGTCACTCAATTCTTTCCATGTTTTTGTTGAATGCACAAGACAACTAAGAGTGGGGGGGTAACGAGGGGGGGAGAATCAGTTGTTCATTAAAACATCAAAACACTCATTAACATTCAGATCCACATTAACATTATTAGCATTTAATTTGTTAAAGTGATTTAGCATGGAAGCAAATAACAAAAACCGAAACACATTAACACCATACACAACATAACACCAGATTTATGTTGAAAACCTAATAAGGGAAAAACCACAGTGATGATTAGCTTAGAATATAAAGTAATTATGATACCAAATACAATAGGCTCATGGCCAAAGGGCTCACTGCCCAAAAGAAAAAAGGGATCATTGTCGGATTATAAAAAAGAAGAAAGAAGATTGTTACAATGAGAAATCCATCTCAAAGAAATAGAAAATATCCACCACAACATCACTAGTACATTTGAATAGTATCTTTGAAGAATGTAGACACCTTCTGCTCATTACTTCCAGTAGTCTAACACATTAAAGCTTGCACACTTTTGCACTTCACAACTCTACACTTTGCTTCACACACACACTTCACACGGACATCCTTCACCAATTCATCACTTATTTATACCATCCTCAACCTTCAAAACATTCTCCAAGGTCAACTATGTACCTCAACCATGCAAATTCAAATTAGGTCAGTACCAAAACATTCCCACGATGGAAAGGAATGAAGGTAGACCACATCATGCCTTAACTCAAACCTAAATCCACACATACACACCACACCATGCTTCCACAAACACTGAAGCAAATCCACAATTCGTGTAAACACCCAATATCAATCAAACTCGTGTAAACAACATTAAACATTTAATTACATGCTTCCTTTGATCCAAAGATGACTCGTAAAAAACACACATCACTTGAACACAATCTAGATTATTCCATCAACACCCTAAAATCCAACAAATCCTTTGCAACAACTTTAACTTGAAGAATATACTCATCCTGCACAACACACAATTAACCTTCCACACACTGTAACTCATGAAACCATCCTTGGAGAGCACCAAATCACAAATTATATAAGAGAAAAATTGCACCCTTGCGATTTCCCCTACATTCTTGCTTCCACATTAGTGTTTGCTTCTTTAGCATCATGAGTAGGCTCATTTTAGCCCTAGCATCAAACTTTTTCCCTCTCAAGATGCTCCAACACCCCTTTTTAGCCACCACCCTTGCGTGTTAACTTTGCATCAGAATTTATGCCTTTCTTGTTAGCATTGTTTTGTAGCGTGACGTGTCCAGACACTAGCGCGTCGTGTAGATGTCTGCATGTCGTGCTAGCATCCTGTGACATTTCAACGCTCAGATGACCATTTCTGAGCATGTTTTCCACTTTTCACCTAAGTTTGTCGGTGGAAACGGCTCGGGATTCTCTGGAACGGCCCGGGAAGCTTCTTTTCCCTCCTTAAAATTCCTTATTTCATTTCATTTGAAGGACTTTTTCTCCGCAATTAGCTCCATTCTGCCAATTTTTAGTTTCACTCCATCACTTTCTTACGTGCATATTCTATACAGCTTGTTGTAGCAGCTTTGAGCTCTCTCAAGCTTCCATTACAACACTTTTTGCAACTTCATCTCCCTCATTTTCATGCTGGTGAGCATCTTAGGATTCCATATCCCCGACTATTTGCACATTTACTTCATGATACAGGTTCTCCTCCTCAGGTGGGGTTTGCTTTTATCACACGCTTATTCATGGTGTGGGTTCTACTCCTGAGCGGGTTTTGCTTTCACCACACGCTTTACACTCTTTCTCTTTATCTTCTTGGTTGTCCATGGAGGTGGGAACACCAAAACGGGGGTTTGATTGAGGCAAACCCCTATACAACCCTAACATTCTCTCTAGGTATCACACTTGCAGGTTTTGAAGACATTTGCTCAGTGGAGGCTTCATTGTTTGCATGGTTGTGAGTATTTACTTTCTTCTCCTTACCTTTGTCATTTCTATCTCTTTATCTTAGTCTTATCGCTTTCTGTTATTTTACTGTACTTTGCGGTATTAGCATTCGGAGTAGAAGTAGTCACTTTAGGTGTTTATGTAATAAACTTGTTCTCTGACCCATACGAGATGCCTGCGCCCCTTTGAGATGCCTACGCATTGTGTTGTTGTCTGATTTTTGCGCTGACATCCTTTGGCTGAGAGCCTATCAATTTGTCCAGAGATCCTCTATGACCTTCTCTTTCAGATTCTAGAACTTCCACATTGTTCCATTGAGTTAATATAGGGTAGTTTTCCCCTTGAGGATCTCTGAGCAAGGAGAACTCGTGAGTAGCGAATCCCCCTATATCACATTTTTGGTGAACCCGACGTGAAGAACATTCTTCTTTGAAAAAATTATAATGGATTTAATATCTTCTTTTATCAGTTCAGTGTCCAACTTTGTTCAAAATATTAATCATATTCCATTCGATACATGTAATGGTGACTTGGCTCTACCCATGTCACTCGGTATCTTTGATCCTTCTCATGAGACTTCTCTTGCTTCAGAGGATGTCTTGTTGCAAGAAGATGAAATCATTGATACCTTTCTCAATGTTACTTTACCTTCTATTCATTCCAATACACTCTCCCCTAGAGATGGTGCATTTGTGAATGATGAAGTTCCCTCTCCGTCTGATGCACTCTCTTCTGGAGATGATGCATTTGTGAATGATGAATATCATCTCTGTCCTAATGTACCCTCTTTTAGATATGATACATTAGCAAACGATGAACCCCCTTCCACATCTGATTCGCCTTGGATCGATGTTGAGAATGTCTCTTTAAGTAATTATTCCACGTTTGATCTTGTTTGGATTGATGTTGAGAATATGTGTTTAAGTAATCATTCTACTAGTTTTGGTGAGTCCGTAAATGTGGTGAATGTTTTCACTACCCCCCAAGGGCCTAAGAGACCGATCATTCATGTGACTCTGGCTAGTCCCACTCCTAAAAGGGTTTGTGCTATCGATGGTGTTCCATTAAATAGTCGATCTCCTAATCTTCCTAAGGCTCCCTCTTATAGAGCGGTAGCCTATACTTACGAGAACAGTATGAATAAACAACCAAGAATTCCTCAAGCTCCTAAACCTACAACTAAAGCACCTAGTGATTACAATCTTGTCGAGCAACCTCGGGTTACTTCAGATAAGATCTCGCTATGGGACTTGCTTTAGTCTGCTCCGGTCTATCAAGGTATGTTTCAAGAATCCTTGCAAAGGATGCTCTTGCCTTCTTCCTCTAGGCCGGAAGACATTGATGCGCGTTGATGGCATATATTTGCGTGGGTTCACCGAATATTACGTTCTGTCCACAAGAGCTCCCACCTCTAGAAGTACAGAACCAAGCAAATCCTCTAATGATTATAGTCAATATTAATAAGATAGGCATTAGACACACTCTCATTGATGTTGGTTCGACACTCAATGTATGTAGTATTGATTTACTACCTAAAATTAATATTGACCCATCCTCTCTTAATACTTCTTCTCTTGTCCTTTATGGGTTCAATAATGTTGGTTGAAAATCCCTAGGCATGGTAGTCTTTCCTTTGAGGTTGGGACCTGTTACTGTTCCTACGCTTGTATATGTCATGGCAAAAAAGTTTCCATGTAACCTTCTTCTTGGTAGACCGTGGATTCATGCTATGGGTGCAATCCTGTCCACTTTGCATAAATCTATTAAGTTTATTTGTAACAATTGAGTAGTCATGATTAAGGCTAACCTTGAAGCTATGCAACTATGTGAGATAGTGGCTACTGGTCGAGCTCCACTTGTGCCTACTCTTATTCCCTCAGTATCTTCTAGTGTGTCGATGTTTACCCCAACAGTACCTACTGCAAAGGATACTCTCGAGGTAGATGTCCCTAAAGAAGACGCTTCTAAAGCAAGGAGTCCTAAGTATGCTCCTTCCACCTCTTCTCAAAGGAATGCACATCTTGGTGGTGATTGGGGTCCTTTAGACTTTACAGAGTCCTTCGTTGGAGAATATAAAGTCGACCCGATCCACTTAGAGCTTTCGACAACATCATCCACACCCACTATCAAAGATTATTATTCTTTTATATCGCGGAGTAGGGCAAGCAATCATTGTAATATCCTTAGTGTTGATCCTCCTTCTGAGGAAGATGATTATGCTTCAACTAAAGAGGATAGTCTCGGCAGTCCTATTAATAAGAATGATGGTGATCCCATAAAGGAGTGTGATCCCCATTGCTGGGACAATGCTCTTTATAAGGATCCACCTTTCCAAGACTTGCAAAAATGTTATGGCCCTAGATTTACGCTCGTCTCTAAATTTGGCTATGAGCATAAAGGTTGTGGGTGCAACGAACAAGGAATTTAGATCCCTATAGAATTTGTGCCTCGTAAGCATAACTTAGGGCTTGGTTGTTTGAATGAACAATCTGAAAGGGGACCACGGTCGATTGGTGGCATGAATTCCACTCAACCTGGTTCTTGTGGATTGATTTATCCTCCCTTGTCTTCTACCTTCGTTCCTTCTTCCTCTTTTTGTGAGAAGTCAAACCTTCCCCCATAGGAAAAAGGTTTGCTTCCCACTCAAACTATAATTCAAAACATTACTTATTAGTAATAGTGTTTTAATTTTTATTTATTTTTATAATTATGAACTCAAACTTAATACATGTTTATATTGCAACAAATTAGACAATACATAAATTATTATATCAAATAATGTTTTCAATATATAAATAATATTTACTTTATAATTCTATTATTTAAAAAAGATTGTGTTTGAAATTCATTCTTTCATTCTTTTATAAATTATTATATTGTTAATAGATTTATGTAGTGTATGTAAGATACAAGTGTATGGAGGTCAAGATAAAGAACAAAATATTAATCGAAAATATGTTTATCAAAATCTATTAAATTATATAGAAAATCATAAATAAAAAACACATAACACATATTTTCAAAATATTTTATGTTTTAAAAAATGAAAGATTAAATAATTGTAGATTTATTATCAATATGTTTATTTTGTATGTTTTTATTTTAAATAACATTTTAATATATTTATACTATAATATAATTTATAATTATTATTTTATTATTTATTATAATTAACTTAATATAAATAAAAAATGCATAATTTAGATTAATACAATTACAAATATATATGGTAAAAATGAGGCATTTGATTTTATTAAAAATATTCTTTCCATAAAAATAAGAATATTTATAAATTAATTATATAAAATAATAAAATCTATATATTTAAAATTGATTTCTAATTCAAAAATATTTCTTGTTATCATTCTTTTATACATCCATTAAATATTGTCATAATTATTCTTATTATATATTTTTTTAAATAAATATAATTGTCTTTTAAAGGTGTCCTATCAAAATTTAATAGATTATAATAAAAAAAAATCATTTCTATTATTTTACTTGCATACCCACTCATATTTATTTTCACATGTTGAAATGGATATTAAAAATAATTTTAATCCTTATACTTTTACTTTCTTTTTTCTGATACGTGATACTTTTACTTTATTTTTTGATATGCTATACTTTTACTTTCTTTTATTTTAATTTAAAATTTATATTTTTCTATTGTTTAACTTGTTCTAATTATTATTCAATTAAAAAATTATATGATAAAAGTGAGACATTCTATTTTATTAAAAGATATTATTTACATTATATATATTTTTTAAATAAATATAATTGTCATTTAAAAGTGTCCTATCAACAATTTAATGGATTATAATAGAAAAAATCATTTCTATTATTTTACTTGCATATCCACTCATATTTATTTTCACATGTTGAAATGGCTATTAAAAATAGTTTTAATCCTTATACTTTTACTTTCTTTTTTTTGATATGTTATACTTTTACTTTCTTTTATTTTAATTTAAAATTTATCTTTTTCTATTGTTTAACTTGTTCTTATTATTATTCAATTAAAAATATATATGATAAAAATGAGACATTCTATTTTATTAAAATATATTATATACTTTTACTTTCTTTTATTTTAATTTAAAATTTATCTTTTTCTATTGTTTAACTTGTTCTAATTATTATTCAATTAAAAATATATATGATAAAAATGAGACATTCTATTTTATTAAAAGATATTATTTACGCAAGGTGTAATAAATTTCATTATACTAGCATACCTATCCTATCACATAGTCTATATAGAAAACGTGGAGAGATATCAATTGTAGGAATCCAAAATGACAATAATATTAATATTGTGTGTTTGTAATAATATTGCGTCAAGATATATCATCATATTTACATTTGAACCCGTTTAGTTTATTTCAAGATTATTATATTATATTGTATTTTTAATTGCTTTTTACAATATAAATAATAAATATTTATATATTATATTATTTCTATATTATTAATATTATAATTCTAACCCTAACCATAATTATAACCCCATTCATAATCCTAATTCTAGTGACAACCTTATTTCTAACTATAAATCTCATTAAACCCTAACCCTAACCTTAATTGAACCCTACCTCTAATCTAACTTTAATCGTTATTTTAATTGAACCCTACCTATAATTGAATAAAAACCCTAATTATTTATCCTAATTGAATTTTAACTCTTACTCATAAACTTTATTTAGAAACCTAATCCAAAATGAAAACCAATTGAAACCTAACCCTAATTAAATCTTAACAATGATTAAATCCTAACCCTAACACTAAATAATACCCAATCCTAACCCTAATCATAATTGTAGCCCTAGCCATGACGTTAACTTGTAATTCCTAACCCTAACCTTAAGCCTAATTGAAATCCAACTTTATCTTTAGTTGATTTATTATACAAATCACCATTACTTCAATTATTTCTACTCTATGTCTTCGGCAACTAAGAGATCATGATGAACCAAACAATATCTTGAAATGACAATTAAGATTGTAAAAAATAGACTTAAAAGAAACTTCATATAAAAACTTGAATGAGTTATCTATACAATTTGAAAAAGGGTGTAATATAATTTCTAATAAATTAAATTTAGTTGATGGACTTCTTAGAAAAAAAATTTAAATAAATTTGGTGAAAAGATGTCATTCTCTTCTCTTAAGTAGGGGAAAAATATACAATTTCTCTTCAAGTTATAGATATAAGAATGACAAATGAATAGGCGTTATGCATATTTGGGTGATTTTTGTAAAATTTAAAAATATTGTGAATGAACTTTTAATTTGACATTTTAATTTATTAAAAAATTAAAAATTGACCAACTTAAATTAGTCATTTTTCTTTTATGAAATTCCATCTTTTAAAAATTTATAAATAATTAAGTTTAGAATATAAAACATCTTTTTAAGATTTAAAAATATTTAAATGATTTGAAATTTGTTAATATTTATATATAGAAACATATATATAAAAAAATAAAAAAATTGAAATAAAATAAATTTAAATGTAAATATTACGTATAATGTTTGTCCTTTAAATTTTAGTTGACATTATTTTTATGTAATAAAACTGAAAAATAAAAGAATATAAATTAAAAAATTATATTAAAAAAAATAAAAATGAAATATTAAAATATTAATAATTGGATGTATTGCGTTACAAACGGCCAATAGAATCCCTCCCTCGGCTGCTCAGTTTATAGTGAATGTTAATTAATTAGCAGGTTTCTTCCGCCAGATTTTTTATCGTGTTTTTGGGTTTTGCTGCCAGTTATGTGCTCGGTTGATTTGACAAAGTACGGGAGGAACGGTACTGTGGGGCGGCAGAAAGTTTGCAAATAAAATACAGCAGGCGAGAGAAGCGAGGCAGCCACATCCATGGACATCATGCCCATGCATCTATGCCCCGGGTGCATTCCTGGGGCTGGATAGACGTTGCCCATCAACATTACTTTAACAAGTAATTTATAGACCTATAAATCATTTATAAAGGCTTTAATAAGTAAAGTATTACTTAGATCAATGACTCCAAAAGTTGAAGATGGCATGAAGTGTAGGGCGAACCAAATGCGTTAACGTGTCGCGAGATTCATAATTGCCGTCAAAAAGTTTCTGAATTCTTGCTAAGGACCGTGTGACTTTGTCATTCTGAATCATGCCACCATGTAAGGGGTTCTTACAAAGGTTTTCGATGATAAAAAACGAGAGTTAAGAATAGAGAGCATCAAGTTCGATGTGACGTCCCGATAGAGAGTTTAGACGAGAACTAAAAAGGTGATGGAGCAAAATTAGTACAGAGATAGCAAGGATTTTGTTTTGTTTTGGTTTGTTCAGCGTTCCAGGCAGGTTAAATGCATACGGTCTCAATTGTGCTAAATAAGTATATACACTTCTGTACCCATTTGTCTCTTATGTCTGCAAAATTACGCGAAACACAACTGCATAGTTGATGGTTATTCATGTGATCCTTCACCATGGTTACCATCATACGAGACACGCCCTCGAAGATAGTTTCGAAGTTTCTTCAACTGAACTTTTGGCTAAACCTATTCCCTCTTATCCCCATATGCTGGTATATTTCAGTCTCTGCCCCAGAAAAAACACTCTCTATCATCTTGATCTCTTTTTTTGTTTATTATTTCTCAGAATATGCAGAAGGAATCCTGTGTGTACCAATTGTGCCATCTCACACTGAAGTTATTCCAAAAGAATCGACATTGAAGTTGCTTCTCTTGTATGATGGTTTCTGAATTTGATTGTGTAAATATTTTTTGATGCGAACAAATATTTACACAATCAAATTCAGAAACCATCAAGCAAAAAACCTTATGAATTGTGGAAAGCTGTTATCTTTTAATTGAAGTTGCTTTCATTTTTGCCTAAATGCAAAAGAGGAAGAACTAGAAAGATTAGTTGGTTTGTGCAGAGGGGCAACTCCCAAGCAAAGCAAGATGGCATTGCATAGAGATGCTGAAGGGAGGTTTCCTTTTGTCCTCCATATCAAAGTGTTTTGTGACCAAAATCTCCCCTACAGGAATGTATGGTCCATGTCCATATATATAAAGATAACAACTGAAAAAAGCTAATTGGCAGGCAAATGCAAATGGACAAAACTAAAACTGGTTTAACTACTTCTGCAGACAAATCAAAATCCATAGGACTAAGAAAAACAAGTATCATGAAAGATATTAGAAATTGCACCCTAGCGTGCATCAGGATTAGAGAAGCATAATCTTTTTTTATGGTAAATAACCAGAGAATTTGTGATTATCAAATCCTCATTCATTCAATTCCATCAAAATATTAATTTAAACAGTCTCTTTCTTTACAATTCCAAAAGATTGGAATGTAGATATGTGCACTTGTTCCATTACAATTGACTGAAAGAACAATCATACATATCTCTTTTGCCCAATTGCCTGTACATAGTTAATCATGATAAATCTTTATAGCATGCTCACTGGCAGAAGTAAGCCTCACTCTGCATTCCATCGCAGTCAGGATTTCAAATATCTTAATGACTGATATTTGCAACCTCACTGCCTGAACATTCAACCTCCGGCACTTGGTTTGAACTGAAATCCAACTTCAAGCCAATATATAGAACCATAACTGACATGAAAAGTAATGCTGAAATGAGTGAAAGGAAGGCATTGAGAAGGTTTGAAAAATTTTCAGATTGAAACAATCATTCATTCAGCAATGCTTCTGATTCCGGTCATTGTTGAGAGTAGGGACTCCACTGGCAACTGCAACACACCGTTGGCAGGATTGTTGTTGATGTGATTAGTCCTTTGGGACTGAAGGAAATGGTGTGATCTAAGAGGGGGAGGAAGGATCTCTATTTTACCCAGAGGAGGGGCACAGAGATCCAGTACCCCCTCCATAACCAGTCCTGCTCTGTTCATACTGGGTCTCATAGATGGATCCTTCACAATACACCAAAGCCCAAGATTGATCACATTCGTAGCCTCCTTGCTCTCAATTTCATTTCTCACACGTTGATCAACAAACTCCATAACAGTCCTGGAGCCAATCCCATGAACAGATTCATGTAGCGAATAATACTCTGAATATGGTGTATCAATGCACCTGCAACCTGTCAAAATTTCTAACAACACTACTCCAAAACTATAAATGTTTGCAGCTTTTTCGTCTTCTTGTTCTGTTTTTTTCTGCCACTTAATAGTACTGTTGAGCTGAGTTCCAGGCCCCAGATATCCGGCAGGCTTGGCTAAGCCGAACCCACAAAGCTTGGCAGAGAATCTTTCATCTAAAAGTATGGTATTTGTATCAATTCTTACATTGAGAAATTTGTTACTGCAGTCCTGGTGAAGGCAGGCCAGACCTCTGGCTAGACCCAGGGCAATCCTCTTCCTCATAACCCAATTTAAAACATGGCTTTGATGACCTGATTTCCCAGCGGGAGTGCTAAAAAGTCTTTTGTCCAGGGTACCCACTGCCATATAATCATAAACCATCAAAAACTTCGAAGTACCAATACAAACTCCACGCAATCGAATGATATTGGGATGGTGAACTTGTGATAAGACAGTTATTTCATTGCGAAAGCTCTCAGAATTTGCCTTCTCATAAAGCTTCACAGCTACATGGGATCTGTCAGGAAGAATAGCTTTCCAAATTGAATATGAACCGACAAAACTCGCAAGCCTCTGTTCGAATCCACAGGTAGCTTTGTGGAGTTCTTCATATGAATATTTCTTGATGTATGTAGGCAGGCTTACCAGAGATTTGATGTCATTGCCCTGTGACCTGAGAAGGAATATACCACTGAATGACCTCCGCGTTGCCACAGGCACATCAAATTTTGTTGTATCATTTACATCACGAGTTCTGAAGGACTCGGGAAAATCTCCATCTAGAGCTCTTATGATGAGCCCTTCTTCTTCACTTGTCACTCTCTCATCTGCAGAGATTCCTTCGAAGAACTTAGTGATTTGCTCTCTGTCAAATTCTCTACAAGAAATCCAAACTGAATTTGGTTTCTGAGGACTAGGAATTCGCAGGACCAGCAATTTCATATATCTGAGAAACTTTGAAATCTCATAAAAATGGGGACGATTTCCAGGATTGCTGTCCCACCATTTGTAGATATAATCGGCCAACAAGGATGGACAGGATGATGAAGGAAAAACAGGCCTTTGGCCCTGCCTTATGCTTGCATACAGCTTGTCATCAGGAATGTCATCCTCGAAGGGCTGTTTGCCTGTTAGAATTTGATAGCAGATCATCCCAAAGCTGTAGACATCGGCTTTGTATGTACACTCTCTTAAATTTTCGCCATGGGCTTCTGGTGCCATCCAGTAAGAATAACATGTTGAGGGCAGAAACTCTACCAAACTTTTGGTCTTGTTAAGCCTGGATACAGCCATCCCCATATTCAAAATCTTGACTCTGCCATGGCCTTCCTCTCTAAAATCCTTGATGCAGCTGGGCTCTATTAGGACATTTGAAGGCCTGAGTTCCAGATGCATGATTCTCTGGCTATGCAAATACTCCATCCCTCTGGATATCTGTAACATTATATCGAAGCAAGCATGTAGAGGAATTGATGGCTTCTCTTCCAGCAACTTGACCAGACTGGAACTAACCATCTCTGTGATTAGATAGTACCTGTCACCATCCAAGCAGGCACCAAAAAACTGCACAAGGAAGGGACTTTGCAGCCTTGTTAAATCCAGGGCTTGCTTCTGAAAGCGTTCATAGCCCTCTGAGGATATCTCTTTGACACCCACCTTGATCCCAAGCCATGACGCCTCACAGATTTCATCACAGTCAATACCCACAATATTCTGAGTTTGATTTTTCCGCTTCAAGTCCTGGGGATCGATCCTGAGCCACTCGGGGACAGGTAATTCAGTTACTCTGGCTGCCTCATGCACATTACTCCAGGCCTGCAGTCTCTGTGCTAAATACTTGGCTAAGCGGGCTTTGTTTTCTTCCTCGCTGTTGAGCATAACTTTTGTCAGTGCATTTTTGCTGTCATATTCCTTCCATAACGCATTCAAAGTTCTGGCCAGCTGCTTCTTATCCACATACTCGTCATGAATGCGCAAGGGACTGTTCATTTCTCCGCCAAATTCTCCCATTCTTCTGCAGCAAACTTCATCATAATAGGCCTCTTGAGAGTCGGCAGCATAAACAAGGCTCAAATCCAAACAAAGGACGCACCACAGCAAGTCATGCATATGAACAACATGGGCCTCGCCTGCAGCACCCAATGTTAGTGCCTTCTTCCACCATTCCGAACCAGAACAATACTGCAAATACATTTCTGCTTCTCTGATAACACGGTATACTTCCTTCCAAGCTCGCTGCAGGATGATTTTAGCACTCTCCTTGTATTCCTCGCGCTCTCCAGTAAGTGGGTCTTCTCTGCATAGAGAAACCCGTTTCATCTTCGCACCTGCGCCGCTTATTGTCGGCCACCCAAATGCGCAGAGCTTGGAGAGCTTTGCCAGAAATGCACGACACAGATTGTCGCATTGAGATTCATTGAATTTGGGTTTCTTCGCCTTGTCAAACCGCGCACCTCGCATGCATTCTCGCACCTGCCTCTGCCACTCCATTTTACTCCTCTGTTAGAACAATAATCCACACATGGGGAAGAGTAGCTCAGTGTGGCTCACTGGTACAGAATCCAGCAAGTAAAAGAAGGGGCTCTAGGCTAATTAGCATGATATCAGAGCGAGATTAGGAGTTAAAAGCATAGGCTTTACAAAGAAACTTTAAATTCTTCACAAAACATGCAAGTGGTGAACTCGTTTGTTTCAAAAAGTTCAAAGGCCTAATAGTATAATGGTAAATAAAATATCAATTCTGTAAGATAAATACCCCACTCTTTAACACCAAGTCCAAGCAGATAAATCCTCTGTATACCCAATACCAAATAGATGCTAACTCTCCAAACTATCTCTTTCAAAGATCAATATAACCGACACTTGAACTGATAAATCCTTGGACAAATCCCATACCCGTTATGTTTTTACCATTCAAGCTTACAACTTTGGAGAGCGGCCAAAATCTGGATTCATGAAGGGTAACAAACTACTAAAACAGTTGTTTAAAGCTATGCTATGGAGAAATTCTTCAACCGTCCTAACTCTAAAACCCCAATGGCCTCACCCAATTAGGCTCCTACTCAGAGGACAACTACGACATGGAGAACCTACGGACTGCTTATCTGGTGCACAGTTACACACTGTAGACAGTAGAAACCACATGAGCTAGCCTTAATGCCTCGTAAAAACTTCAAACAGGATTCCGTACTTTGGTCATACACACACCTCGAAGTGCCTTGAAGTGGAAAAACCAACCACCCTGCACACATGTAACCTACTCTTCTAGATAAACAGTAACCTAAGAAAATACAGGAGGCAATCCTGTTTGCTGAAAGTTAAGCATTAGGGAATATCGCTCCGGGTGTTTTTCCTGTTAAATGACCAAGATTCGCGCTGTTAGTCCCTCTTTGTCAGAAAGCGTGGATTGGGCTTCAACAAGCCCTCGATCCTGCATACCGTACCCCCACTTTCATTGATGGCGTTTGCATGAGCCGATCACAAACAGAAGTCTGGTGAAGAAAAGTTAGCTGCAGATTGTGATAAGGGTCAGAGATTTCAGACGCCTTTCGCTATCAATGTGGGCAGGGAAAGCCATCACGATGAGCTGCCACATCCAAACAAAAAGATGGTAAATGTTGAGCACAATCTGCCAACCACTAGCGAACAAACGGCTGCAGCCTGCAGATTCCTCAGTCAAGAAAGCATTAACTTTATCACAAAACACCATATGGCTCTCAATCTAATCTAGTTCTAGTACACTACTATTAATACTACTAACAATAATACCCAATCATCTTCCTTTCGCCTCCGTCATAACAGCTGATCGGGACAGGAGAGCTCCTGTGTACAAAACAGCCGGCAGGAATTGTAAGGAAGCGGTAACTTAATCATGTGTAAAAACTGCAGGGAGAAATCAGAGGGCACCTGCCAAGCTTAACAGTCCACACAGACTTACAGTGGAGTTCCCCATCTTTTTACCATTCAAGTAAAAACACCTTTGTGCAGACATCACATTGACCTTCTAGAAGACCCCTAGTTTCAAAAGATGAGAGCTTGATAATTTCAAGAGGCCATTATTACTTGTGGGTATAGAATACAACGCATGTTGGTCGATTAGAACATTTTACCTCTCATTGGCCTTAAACTTCTCCAAAGACTGAAAGAGCCCTAGCCTATGAAACCTAAGAAAAGACATTAGGTCCCAATAGGTAGTTGTTGCCAGGAGGGACTCGTTCGCGAAAGTCTCGCAAATTTCCGGTCAAAGATATTGTACGGGACGGTCTGCATGCACTCCAGGCTCTATGGAATGAATCTACACCTTCCCACGTTTGACGGCCGTATTCCCCACTTCTTTTTTATTTGTTTTACTCTGAAATGTACTTGAAAACTCTTGAAAGACTGTCGCATTCAAGATAGAAATTTTTTAACCAACCTTTTAAAAATTGTGAAATATTATTATTTATATTAATTATATAAAGTTTTTAGCAATATATTATATCACAAAAAGGTGGGTGAAAAAGTCACATCACATAATCTATGTATAGTTTTAAATAACATATCAAAAGAGATAATGTAACAAGAAGTTGTTAAGAAGTAACAGTTGTTGACCACTAGCAAGAGGTGGGTCATAGTCATCTAGTTTCCACACATTAGGATTATCTTCACTATCCAATTTAGTTATAGTCATCTAGTTTCCACACATTAGAATTATCTTCACTAACCAATTTGTGCTTCCAAGTTGTAAGAGCGCCATCATTAGTCTATTCATCTTGTGCATCCTCAAGAGGCTAATTATCAACCCTAGAAGGAGCAATGACCAATTCAAGTCAAGGAAACTTTTTAGTACTTAGGTAACTTGAGACACCTCTGTCATGAGGTTGAGAGGTAGTAAAATGTTGACAAGAAACCAAAGACCATCCACAAGCATTGTGTCAACAAGCTTTACACTAAGAAGCATTAAATGGAAATCTAGCGACCATACAAGGTGTATTACCCTAGTGATCAAGAAGCACTTGTAGGTGGACTATTGTAAGTAGGTTTCCACTTATATCTACATTAAAATATTTAAGCAAATTATAGAATTAGAATACACGAGAAATTTATTGCTAACAATACATCCAAAAGATAGAGAAAATTTCTTATCTTTCCAAATGAAACATAGAATCATCACTCTAAAAGCATGTCATGCAAAACCCCGTCCCGCAACCTAGAGGACGACGCAATACTGCGGAAGCACAACTAATTTTTTTTTAAAGTTAAAACAAGACGAGTAAAGTAACCTACTCTAGCCACATACATCCTCTAGGCTACGCAACGCGTCTACATGTGAACACCATTACTTATAAAATTTAACCAACCATAGCATATGAATATTAAACTCAAGATACAACTTACAACAAAGCATTAAACCATTTTAAGATAAATCTGACACATAGAAATGTATTAAACATATTTCCACATATACAACACCATTAAATCCAATAATGAATAGATCATAAATACTATTACAATTACATCACAAAGGTTCACCTCGATACAAATGAGGTATTACAATTATACACATAGATCCACAGTTACAATGAAGAAGGAGAAGAACAACTCCAAAGAACCACACGAGCTCCTCGAACAAGAAGATCCCGCCATCACGAACAGGAAGAGAAACTCAATAGTGTAAGATGCATGCCACCCAACCATCTGGTACCCGTAGGCCCAGCCCCCGTGCTAGGAGATAGTAACAGGTAACCAAGACAAACCTATTACCACAAGACACAAGTAATATACAAGACCACACTGTACCAGTAAATACAAAACAAAAGGTTACATTGCTTCTAGAACCACTAAATCAAATACATCCACTATATATTACAAATCGACTGTTGTCATAGGAGGAGTGTCATCACAAAGGTTGCATTGGTTATCCAAAGGAAATCTTCCTAGGTCTCGGCCCCCCTCTAGGGTTATCCTAGTAACCTCTTACAATTCCGGCCCCACATGCACACCAGTGCGGAATCGGTTATCTTTCGAGAAGACAAGATAACGATCTTGCCATTCCAGGCCTTCCCGACTCATCTTAAGTCTCATACTAGCCCTTGAGCCAATGAGCGAGGCTAAATTATCTGATTAAATATTAAGCTACTCTATCCCTAATAAAAGTTATTTAATTTCCACTTATTAAACTGAATTTCACACGAGTTATCCTGGGACCCCTTTGTGTCTCGGCCCCCATTGAAAGCCACTCCCCTATCGACAACACAATAACATATTCCACAACCCAAGGGTAGACAGTGCACAAAATACGATAACAAATATCAACTATTTTGCAAAGAACAACACATCCCGTTCGTAGTAACCGGGTGCTCAAATCAAATCACACAACCTGTTCATAGTAATCGGGTGTTCAAACTAATTCACACATCCCTACAGATGTCAAATACTGAAACCCAAAAAAATGTGCACTACCCAAGGAAAATCTCAAAAAGGGCGAACAAAAGATACAATAACCCTTTCACAATTTTACAATCTCTGGAAGACTTATAATTTTCTCGACAACAAATATCCCCAATGCCCAATACACAATTACAGAAGAATACACAACAATAAGAAGCCACTCAAGTAATTAAATAAATGACCATTAGGATTTCCTAAATCCAATAAATCCACAACGAATTAAACCAACTGCTTAACTTCGAGTTTGACAATTACTCATAATATTCAATTCAAATTGCCCACAAATGTGAACAGAAAATGATACAACTTAAAATAATTCAGGCACTTAAATAATCTAATATTCGGATTTCCTAAATCCAAATTGAATCAATATCTATTTAAATACAAATTAACTTTCACTCCTAAGTCTTTTTATTTTAAGATTTTATTAACCTGTGCATTTACATGCTTTTATTAATATATAAATACTTCTGTTTACAAATCATAAGGAAATTAAAACTAATTGTTAACTCAAATTTCAAAACAAATATAAAATGAAATCTTGATCCTTCTAATAAAATTATTTTTATTATGGAAACTAATTGTTAACTCAAATTTCACAAACAAATATAAATAGAAATCTTAATCCTTCTAATAAAATCATCTTATTATAAAACATCTACTTGTGCATGGTATGCATTAATTAGCGATATAATATTTCTTTTAAATAAATAAATATGTTTTCTTTTCATGGGGGAATTGGCGGCTTTTGGTGGAGCTATGAACCGGATACAGCCATTCCAACAATACCACCCCAAGCGGGGTTCTGAGACCTGTTGGCAAGAACAACAATGCACCTATAAGCCATCACCAGCCTGTCTGAGCCAAGTATATATATCTTCTAATTACATGAAATCTAATTATTATTTTCCAACGTTTATTTTAAAATATCAAATTGTGCATGTGCATGCACCTATTTAAAAAAATACATTTAAATATATTTTAAATACTCTAAAATTATATGCAATATTTCTAATATATATATTTTTTTAAAAAAATATATATATAAATATAAATTAACAATTTTTAGACAACCCTAATCATAAATCCTGTATGTTGCAACTTTAATAACTTTTGTTTTCGGATCTGAGTTTCTCTAAAATTTTTACTAAAGGTGCGCAATCCAGTCTTCTAAAACATATAAAAAATTCAGCCTACCTAGTTCGTAAATTTCTAGTTATGATTAATTTAGTGATGCACTATTTATGCTGTTTTAATTTTCGAATTACGAGAGATTTCCAATTATTTTGGTTTTTCAGAAGATTTCATTTTCAATCCTACAGAGGTTTTCAAAATTTTCAAATACTTCCTTTTAAATTTTTTATCGTGTTAAAAATATTTCCCTACAAAGATCTAAATCTTCAACGGTAATTTATCATTTTCTACAGAAGAATAAATTATGTTTTCATAGGAAGAGGTTTCTAAGTTTTGATTTAAATTCAACAGAGGTTCAATAATTCCACTATAATTTCCTCTTGTATAAATCTATTTTGAATAAACAAACTACATAGAGGATTTAATTGTTTTCTACAAAGGTTTCATTTTTACGACAATCTTTTAAAAGAAAGAAACAAGAACTTCTACAGTATTGAAAAATTATTTCCTAAAACATTTCCAATTTGCATTACAGTAATAAAATAAATTTTTAATTTCAAATTTCACAAAAATAGTAAAGAACCTGTTACAGAAGAATGTTGCCTCAAGAAAATGTTGTCGAGCTTCTCTATAATTTCAATTCTCAATGTAGCCAAAGCTCTCTTCAATGCAACACAACCAAGAATTCTACAACAAAATAATTCTAAAACAATTTCCTCCAAGAGATCCATAATTTCCTCACCAATTTTCCACAACCCATACAAAACTTTTCCCGTGAAACAACTTTCTTTTTTTCTTTTTCCCTAATATCTCTCCCAATAATGAATTTCCAACAACCAAATAACAAATTTCTAACTCAGAGTTATTGCAACAAAATATATTTTCCCTCAACAACCAAAGATATTTTCGAACCACATGCATTTAAATAAAATAAAACAATTTACTAATTGCAACTAATTTAAATATTCTTACTTATTTAATTACCATATTTTTTAATAATAAAATTTACTCAATCAACATAGTCAAATTTTATTTATTTATTTATTTATTTATTCTAAAGCCCTCACAACAATAATTCATTTAATTAAATTTATAATTAAATACACATTTAATCTACTAAATTAAATTTGCACAAGAATAAAATACCTAGAACAACAATGATAAATCTAAGACCAAATTCAAACTGACGACACACTGTACTAGGGTAAAGGTATGACTAGGTAACCCGTTACTATCTCCCAATATTACTGTTAAGTAGTAGACACGCTCAGACCTATGAAACCAGGTGAAGCTAATGTCCTATACATGCAATCCTGTAAACAAGCAAATGTCGCACATGTATACATATAATAAATCATTCACACCGTGAAGAGAGAATCACATAAATCACAGGGCACTCGTGAGCGAGTGATGCAATACCGTCCTCTTCACCAATATAGTCACATCAAGACTGACAAAATTAAAACATCAATAATCAATAAATGAGCATACATCATTATTAATTCATATAACAACTATGTTAATGTGAAAGCATGTTATAAACAAATAATCAGTCACAACATAACAGAAACACATAACAAAGAAAACATTTCTGATCAAAAGATCCAAAATGGAGGGGTGTTACATGTCATATCTAGGTAAACATAGCAAAATTCTAGGCCAATCGCCTAAAAGTGTCATGTACCAAGAAAAAGCCTCAAGTCTAAAAGGTTTTAAAAAATTATGGATCTAATTCCATACTAACTAGGCTCTAGGATAAAATTAAAATATGTACTTAACAATTTACTAATACCCACAAAAAGGGAAACAAGATTGATAACTCTCAAATGAATCAATTTGGAGCCAACATAAAGACCTCGATATAAAATGCATGGGCAAAGTGAGGAAACTTTGGTTCAATAATGTTCAATCAAACACTTTGGAACTCGCATTGCAATGATTGAGTAGAGGATTGAAGAGAAAACACATTTGGATCATATTCAAGTGTGGTGAGAATGAAGCATACCCTTTAAAAGGATTATAATTATGAAATGGTATATCAAGATACCATTTCCAATCTTACCACCATTGCTTCAAGAAACTCTTTATCTCAATTTTATGTAGCATCTCCATAGGAATATAGTCAACAACAATTTGAAAGAAGTCAAAAACCTAATGGATGAGCTTCTATTTCACTCTAACTTATGCCTAGGAAACAAGATTCCTAGTTTTAGTGCCTCTATTGAAAAATTTAATAGCATGTGAAGTCAAGGAATCTTGGCTAGACATCTATCATGGCAAGTGATCACAAGAGACTACTAAATAGATTGATCATCAATGTATAACCAAGTATGAAATTCATCACCATTTCCAAAATTTTCATGTGCTTTTATTAACAAAATCACCTTAGATTTGAACAACTTCCTTCATGATGAAGATTAAATGAAGATCAAGTCTCTCCATGATTGATGCCCATGAGGCAATCTATTGGCAAGATAGAGACATGTTACTCCCATTCAATTGAAGACTTGCAAGGATGGCCTAATGGAGGCCAATGGCAAAAAATGCAAGGGTACCAAAGGTTGTTAGTGTAAAAACACATCTCCAAGTATGATAAAGAAAATAGAAGTCACCATAAGATTAAAAGACAATAGTGCAACACCTATAGTGAACCTGTAACAAATACAAAAAGGTGTATGGATTAAGGAGCATGAAGAGGGAAATGGCCCTATATAAAATCATAAATATTGTACTACATATGAGAAGAATTAGAGGAATGTATGGAATATAATAAATAAGAAAGGAATATGTAATGTACAATTTATTCATATGTGTGAGAGAGAAAGGAGAAAATATGAGAGATATATGATAGATATATAGAGAGATATAATAAATGTACAGAGATATTGATGAATATTTACTAAATGATATTATAATGAATATAAGAAGACTAGATATATGAATGGTGTATGAATGAATGAATACTTTATTTTTAATGCATGTTGTAATCAACCACACTAAGTTGTAATCCATCGCACATGTTCTAATCTTTTTTGTTTATCCATTACACTGGGACTGTATAAATGCAACATTAAAGAGCATTAGCTTAGAACCAAAGTATGCACTTACTTCTTGTGTTGATATAATTTGGTTCCATTACTGGGATCCTAGCATTGATGGTAAGGAGAGGATCGAACCTTGGGGAAACTTTTGTGATGAGGATATTTCTAAGCATATGTGATTACAAATTGGAAGGAAGTGATTTTATGTTGTGAAGTGGTGCACACTAGGTCCTAGCACATGAGAGGAGTTAGGTCCACCTAGGGGATAACTAATGAAATTGGGGGTTGTGGGAGGGATATTGAAAGGGATCCTAAAAGGATGTGATCATTCAAGCTAGTCTAGAGTAAGTCATTAGGGATCAATAAAATAATTAATGTAACTTCAAATTAAAAACACCCATAACAAAAGGAGATAACAAGAATGTGAGATTATTTGTTAAACAAATTAAGATGGCTAACTAAATGAACATGGAAGAGAAAAGAAGGTTGAAAAAAAATCAAGAGAGAGAGGAGAAATACTATAGAAGAATATAAAGGCTAGAGAAGCCTTTTTAAAGCATTCTAGGAGGGATACTACTAAGAATGTTGACATTTTTCCATTAGAGGGACAAATAGTATCACTCAATTACAACAATAAATTTAAATAGCTAAATTTAAAAAAAAAAAAAAAAAAACTTTGTCAAATTAGTAGAAAATTTGTAAGAATATAATGCAATAAATTATACTTGCATGGCCAAGTTCTTATTAAGAAAAAATAGTTGGGTTGAATGTAGTGAGGGGAGTGAAAGTGATAATGAGAATACATAAAGAAAACTCCTCAAACACTTGAAGATGTCAAAGAATATGGATGGAAGATAAGGAGGAGATGTGAGGTAATTCTTTGACAAAGGATAAACAAGTAGAAAATGAGTACTTGGAGAGACAAGAACAATTATAGAAGAAATCTATTGTGAAATAAAAATAAAGTAGTTGTAATTACCAAAGGTGGAATAAATATCACAAAGGGAATATTAGTTATGGAGGACTTAGAAGAGGAGGATGTGGAGGAATTCCCCACAAAACAAGCTCATGATCTTATTCTAGAAAAGGCTAAAATTGTCATGAGAGGAGATAGAGGACTACCATAAAGCATGTTTCTCTAAAAAATAATCTCTATTATTAAAGGAATTGGCCACCTTTGTAGAGGAGAAAAATAAACTAGAAAAGTTGAAGCAATTCACTAAGTATTGGAATAAACAAAATGCAAGGAGGTTAATACAAAAGCATGCACATGTGAGAAGAGTGGAAAAAACATTAAGAAAATGGCTAAAGCATCCTTTTTCTATTTATTTGAGAGTCCATGACAAGTGTACGTGAGGAATGTATTAGTAGATTAGGTGTAGATCTAAGAATCATGCTAAGAAGAGCTTGGAGGAAATTGAGAAAACTAATATTACATTATACTCTAGATAAAATATTACATCAATAGATGGAACATTAGTGTGTACACTATAGGAACTTGTAGAATGTATCTATGGCGTAAAATTGCACCCTCATGCAATTTCCCATAACACCACCCTTACTTTAGCCTTATAAGTTGAAAATGCAAAATCTCGACATCCCAAGCCTTCATTTTCGTCCATGCCTTTTCATTTTCTATTAGTGGGGGAATTTTCTCCGGGACGCTTCTACACCACGTAGATGTATGTGTGTTGTGTGAACATCTTGACAAGATTCTTGATCCTATGGCCATTGGAACGTTGCATTGTCGCATGTCTGTGAAGTGTAATACCTTTGTAGTCGTAGGTGCGCTTGAGAATGACTCTCTTTGGCATGCAATTTGACCATTTTCTTCATTCTATTCCTCATTCTCATTCATTATGGTTCATTCTTGCTAATCTACTTCATTCTTGCAACTTCACTCTCCCATTCTCACTTCTTAGCACTTCCATTCTCTCTACACCATTTCTCTTGTAGGTTTCAAGCTATATACACTACACTCTTGCATGATCGCCTTGCATCCTTGAAGCTCTCACTCTTCCTCTTAGCTTCACCAAGCTTGTAGTAGGGAGTGTAACTTTGTCATTTCATTGCATTATATGTCTTATTGTTAGCATAATGTTGTCTTTGCGTATTGCATGTCTCATCTTATTACTTTCTTTATCACTATTTATATATTGTGGTCTATCTGGGTGTTCGTGGAGGTGGAAACACCAAAGTAGGGGTTTGACTAAGGTAAGCCCTAAAAGGAAAACCCAACATTTTCTCATTTATGTGTGTGTAGGTTTATGTTTGTGAGGAGCTTGTGGGAGGCTAGACCTACCATAAGTTAATCCCTTTTCTTCCACTCTTCGTCATTTTATTAGTAGTTTTCATTTTATTAGTAGTTTTTTTGTTTGTTATTCACGTATTCTTCTTGTTGTACTTCTTTATATTTTATGCATTTTCAGCATTTTGTCTAGCTAGTTAAATCAATCAAACTTTAGCATTTGGGTTATCAGTAGGTCTCGAGTGTTTCTCGCAATAGACTCTACTCTATGTTTGTACAAGATGCCAGCATGCCACAGAGACACTAGTGCACCACACTGTCATCCTTGGTCCATTCTCTTGTCCTTTGGTTGAGACCTCTAAGGTCTGTTCACTTGATTTTTTAAGTCCTCTATCATTAAATAACTAGAAAACTCAAAAACATAGTTTAGTATTTTCTTTATTTGTCACCCCATCACTTGAGCTTTTGTCATTGAGGTAACTTAGGGCCATCCGCTCCCTGCAAACTCTTCCCTGTCCTAGAGACTTGGGAGTAGCAGATCCCCTCCATTACATTTTGGTGAACCCTACATGAACTTTCCTCTTCTCTATGTTTTTGTTTCAAAAAAAATTATTCTCTCATGTTAGGACATGTAGCTAATATTGTGTTGTGACATTTTTTACGAGCTTTACAACCTAGTCAACTACCTCTAGCCATGTAGCAAGAAGTTATTGAAATTTGGATATGGGATCTAGAAGGTTCAACCTTGCTCAATCTACTACGACTTTCAAAGAGCTCTCTATAGGGCTCTCTGTCGGATATACCCCGCCAGTTGCAACCCATGTTCCTACCCCTCCTGCCTCACCCTCGAACTCCACCTCTTCCTTGGAAGATGAAGCTACTTTCAGGGTTCCTGTAGAGAAAATTTACTCCTTGGAATTGAGACTCAGAGAGCTAGCAAGGTTCTTGGAAAAAGAAGATACCTATGCTCTAGTGGCTCCTTTTGTTGAAAATCTAAGGAATTTTTTGAACAAAGATTGAAGAGGCTTAGAGCTTCTTCATAGCATAGAAAACATTGTAGAAACCCATGTCTCATCTTCCACCTCCATCTTTGGTGCTACTCAAGATGTTAGATCAGATATCATTGGATGTTAGCTAGATATCTTGATGCCCAGGGTGTTTGTGTGCATGGCTGACATGGGTCCCTCTACTAATACCAACACTGTTCCTAAGAAAATTCGTATGATTAAGGTAAATAAGGTTCCTTCAGGTTTCAATTAATTTGCACCTAAGACTTAGAGTGCCCCTACTTTTGGTGTTGATGTTGGTGCCTTTGTCGGCGCTGGTGTTGGTGGCTTTTGTTGGTGGTTCTGTTGGTGAAACTTCATATATTGATCATTTCCTTAATGATCTTCTACAAAACATGGGGCGTATGTAGAATCAATTGGTGAATTTGGCCAGCTCATCCTTCTAGCCTATGTTCCAACCTTTATGTCATCACAGTCCTTTGTTTATTGCTATGCTAAACACTCCTATCCCTCAGGGAGTGGAGATTTTGAAGTTTGAAAAAGTATAGTGGTCGTGGCGATCTGTAGACACACATCTCATCATTTAATGCCATGTGTATAGATTTATTCCCCATGATGCACTCTTGGAAAAACTATTCTCGTGTTCTCTTAAGGACACCACTTTGGAATGGTATTGCTCCCTGCCTAATAATTCCATTTTCTCTTTCGATCAGCTGGTTAATCAGTTCCTCCGTTAATTCCAAGCCAACATAAGGCAAAAGACCACATTTGTTGATATTGCCTGATGCAAGCAAGGACATCATGAGAAGGTAACTGATTTCATAGTTTGTTATTAGGCCATGTTCTCTCAAGTTTCTTATCCTTTTCCTGATTTCAATGTACAAAAAGTCTTCATTGAAAACTTGTAGCCAACACTGCAAGACAAATTTCTTTTAATGAAATATCCATCCTTTGTGCATCTGTGTGTTGCCTTGCAAGAGTACCAACAAATAGTTGCCTAGTACAAGCATTCATCCTTGCACTCCTATCAAGATGGCTAATTAGTTGTGTTTGTCTATGGTGAGTTTAAAAAGAATAAGGTTATGGCGAACATGTGGTTTTTATTCCCATAAATAAAAATGCTATAGGACAAAACATAACATTTACTAAATTATCAAAATCTTATAATAGCATCCTACAAAAACTTTTGAAAGATAAAATAATAATTTTTCCAGATATTAGACCACTATTTGAGTCGTATCCCCAATGGTATGATGCACATAAGTTTTTCCAATACCATCAAGTCTCTGGATATGACACCGAGATATGTGTTTGTTTGCATCATGTGATTCAAGACCACATCAATGACGGGACTATCTGGCTTGATGGTAGGAAACATAACTCAAACAAATTTGTAACGAAGTTGAATAGCCAGCTATAGATCTATACATATCCATTCCCCTAATTTTGTCACTCCATCATCTTCTAATTTCACCACATCTAAGTATGTGAATGTAGTCTCATTCACTTGTACTCCTTCAGATCACTTGACTGATATTATTGATATTATATTCACTTCACATGATCTACCTCTGAACAAGGAACTCTCCCCATTATACATTCTCACTTGAAAAAATAATAACATTGTAACAAGAATCATGGTTGATCCTTCGAGTCGTGTGAATTTCATCACAGAGGAGGTCCTTTGTTATAAACAATTTATATAAAGAGTAGTGCGATGATTCACAGGCTACCCTTCGCATGCATGATGGGTTTTCTATTGCACATATTGGTTCAATTTCTTTGTTGGTCCTGGTAGGACCTAAGATTTTGGAAGTCCCATTTGTTGCGATTCTTGAGTTTGACTTGTTCAGAGTGAGGTTAGGCATTCCATGGTTGGTCTCCATGAATGTAGTCACCTCAATAATCTACAAATGTTTGAAGTTTCCTCACGAGGGTACCATGCATACTTTCCATGGTACTGGATATAAATCACTGGTAGCACATGGGGGCTTCTCTCTCGACCACTTTTGGCCAACCCTAATTGGACCCTTGCCTCCTAGAGGGGATCTCCTATAAAGCATATTAAAGGTATAAGACTAGGGGCTCAGTGCCAGAAGGTGGTTTTCGTTCGTCTAATTAGGTTATCTCTTTGAAGGACTTCTTGCATGCACAATGACGTGCTTCATAATTTGCCCCTACAAAGGGGAAGGACAAGCTTGCTCTTTCCCTGGGGCCTTCTCCTTCCTCCTCTTCTTTTGTTGCTACTTCTTCTACACCTTTTGCTTCCTCTTCTTAGCCTTTGGTGGCATCTTTTGTTCCTTCTATTGTGCATGGCACAAGAAAAGGAAAAGCACCCATGTTGTGGAAATTGAAGCCTCAAAATTTTCAACTTCTAGTTTTACCCACAGTGCCCCAACCCACCCTATATGGCAAGGGGAAGCATTCCCATGGGGTTGTTCCTACATCTCGACCTCTGCCTATTCCTCCACCATCCTTTGGGGTAGGGAAAGGAAAGAGGTCTATCACTAAGATGCTTGTCTTTGTTTATGCTTCTATGCCTCTTCATCCTGCTCCTCCTCATGGATCCACCCTTACATTGGTGACGGTTGTGGAGGTTGCTCCTATGGTAGAGTAGGATCTCCCGACCTCTTCTCAGGCCATGTCTTCTAGTGCCCACAATTGATGTAATCAACTTGCATGTGAGCATAAGTATCAGTGGAAGGCTCTAGCTAAAGAGCACGTTGCTTCACAGAAGAATGAGGCGGAGCCCGTTGTTTTTATCTTTGCTCCTACTTTTGTCTATTTTTCTGCCTCAGTTCCCACCGCCTTTGTTCTTCTTTCGGCTTTGTGAGTGGACCCCGATGAACCTCCGCCTAAAAGGGTGTAGGTGTTCATCAGTCCCTTTGTGGAGCCACTTCTTACCTTTCTTCTTGATGTTCCTCCTTTTTCGTAGCCTATAGGAATGCCTTTCACAAAGGTGGTGTCCCCTATGGCTTCATCTCCTTCTCCCTCTTCCACTTCAGTTGTGAGGATCCCATCTCCTCCATTGAAGCACAAGTAAAAGAGTGACCTCACTTCAAGCAATGGTTGAAAAAAGTTATCTCCACCTTTTGAGTCTTTTTCTGCTTTGGCTTGCATCATCCTTGTGATGGAGGCAGCCCCTGCATCCTTAGAGTTTGTCACTACCCCTTTTCCCGAGGTTGACAGTGACTCTCGGGTGTCTTATCCGAGCTGATGCAAGAAGTTGGGTCCATAGAAAGCTCAAAAAGTGGAAATAGTTTTGTTGTTTTTTAGAATTTGTCACACTTGGACTAAAAATTTGAACCACTCACACAAGGAATCTTAAAAAAAGTCAATAATATGAAATTTATTATTTTAAATCTAGTTTCCAATATGTAATTTATTCAAATACCTAGATGATAGAAATTAAATTTTGATAGGCATGTATAAAAACCACTTTTTAAAAGTCATTTTTTTACCATACCATGTCATGTACGGACACCACTTTTTGACCTAAATAAAAGTATTTTTCTAATTCCTTTTGGGAAAAGATATGTAACAACATGAAGATTGATGAGGATATTTTTTTGAATTCTTTTTTGAATTTTTTTTTTATATTGAATTTTTATTGGCCCTGATTGATTTTTTTTTTTAAATCAACGTGTATGAACAACATGATTGGACCTAAACTAAACATTTTTTTTTTCATTTTGTAGAGAATTTTCTGAAGATTAATGTCATAATTTTTTTTGCAAAAACATTAACCAAAAAAAGTTATCAAAAAATAAAAAAATGCCTGATATTTTAAGTTTATGGACCAGTTTACTTAGAAATTAATTAAAAAATAAAAAGCATAATCCAATCTTAACAAAAATTATATATTTGGAAACTAGACATCGTGTTCTATAATGGGTTTTAATTTCATAGATTAATTCAGAAAAAAAAGTACATTGGCAATATTGCCAAAGTTGGGCATTTCTCTTAAACCTGCCTTAGGTTTTTAGTTGCAAGTCAAAGGCTAAGGGTTGGGTTGCCAAGCCTTTCCTGAGCCTAAAACTGAGACAACATGTAGTTTGGGAATTCAAACTTTTAAAAACACATACGTGTTCTTTATTTTCTTATTCATTTAAAAAATTAAATACCTTTTAGAAACACATACACATTATAAAACACATATGCGTTAAAATGCATATGCATTAAAAAACATACACATTATAAAATGCGTACGACGCATACACGTTTTATAACACATATGTGTTTCTAAAAGGTATTTAATTTTTTAAATAAATGACTCATACACATTATAACACGTATGCATTTTTTAGTGCATACCCGAAGCATAACACATACACATTATTTTTTTAGGCTCCGATACTCGAAGCATAACACATACACATTTTTTAATAACGCATACATGTTTCCTATGCGATTTTTTTGGCCAAAAATTCCCCTCTTTGTGGACCTAACTTCTTGCTTTTACCCATCCTCCTCTCACTTAGTTGACACATGCCACTCCTAAAAAGTGCATGTTTAATTTGTTGGAGGACATTTTGACTCTTTCCTCGATCTTTGCAAGATCAATGACTTTAGTTTCACAGGGGCTTGGTGACAGACCTCAAGGGGCCTTCTTCCTTAGCCCTTGTTGCAGGAGAGTCAATGGGTGTTACTTTAGCTATCACTCCCCTCCAAGCTCATCCTGCCTCCCCTTACAATGATCTAGATTGGGAGTAGGATGACTTGTTGGTGGATTTGAATTAAAGCGACACCCTCTTCTACATATTTAGATTATTTTTGTGTGCTTGTTTGTGTTCCCTCATACTTGCCTATATATGTTTGTGCTCTTTCCGAGAGGACCCTTGCTACCCTTGTAGGTGCTTGGATAAAGGAGATAAACTTTGTTGTACACTTCTTTTATTTGTATCATCATCCTTCTATATGTTGTAATCTTCGATTTTCACATCGGGGACAATGCAAAGTATGGCAACATTTAGGCCTCTTCCATGTTGACCTAATTTTATTTTTTACTTTGTATTCATGTGCTATTCTTCACATTCTGATACATTTTGGTGGTGATGAAAGTTCATATATATATATATATATATATATATATATATCTATTATATTATACTTCTCTATCTATATCTATGAGCAATTCTGACCCCAAATGTTCGGATCCCCCTGTGCTCTTGATTTCTTCATCTCTATTTTTTTGCTTCGTGATGTTGAGGTTTCTATTTGTTTTCCTTCACGGACAACATTCCACAAATACATCTCACCATGTATCTCATGCGACATCATATCTTGTCTTTCTCTTCTCCTTTATAATGACATGTGATCCTTTATGTAGCACACATCATTCTAAGGGGGGCTATCATATGTGCATAATTTTCAAAAAGTTTCAATAGGTTCAAAAGGATTCCTTGATGTCTTGATGCCTTATGTCCATGTCTTATGTCTCATCATCTAGCTTGGGGATAATGTAACTATACTTTTCTTGTCTTTTATGTGATTGTCTTGCAATGCAGTTTGCAACAACGATAGGCTTTTATGCTTGTCGTATGGTCACTAGCCATGCTAGCCATACCTAGTAGTGTCATCTTTTTCTAATTAGATTGTCTCATCTTGTCCATGAATTCTTTTATCATGTCTATCATTTTTTTTCTTTTTCACCTAACATATTTGTTTGTAGCTAGCATATTTGTGGTGAGATTGCAGTTGGCTTCGCAGGATTGAAGATCCATGTATTCTTCACATTTTGGTTGAGCTTCTTCACATCAGGGTGTACTAGATTTCAAGCTTTGTTTTCTCTTCATCTTCAATATATTCTCTTCAATCTCTTTCTACTTTAGCTTGCACATGCTTAGATACATATGCTCACTAAAGTGGGGGAAAAATGTTACAACATAAAATTGCACCCTCATGCGATTTCCCATAACACCACCCTTACTTTAGCCTTATAACTCGATAATGTGAAATCCCAATGTCCTAATCCTTCATTTCCATTCGTGCCTTGTTTTTTGTCACTGGGGAAATTTTCTCTAGGACGCTTGCATGCTGCATGAACATCCTGACAAGATTCCTGATCATGTGGTCATTGGGATGTTACATTGTCACCTGTCCACAAAGTGTAACACCTCTACAATCATAGGTGTGCCTGGGAATGGCTCTTTGGCATGAAATTTGACCATTTCCTTCATTCTATTCCTCATTCTCATTCATTTTGGCTCATTCTTGATATTCTACTTCATTCTTGCAACTTCACTCTCCCATTCTCACTTCTTAGCACTTCTATTATCTCTACACCATTTCTCTTCAAGGTTTCAAGCTATCTACACTACAATCTTGTGTGATCATCTTGCATCCTTTAAGATCTCACTCTTCCTCTCAGCTTCACCAAGCTTGTAGTAGGGAGGGTAGCTTTGTCATTTCATTGCATTATCTCTCTTATTGTTAGCATATTATTGTCTTTTCATATTGCATGTCTCATCTTATTACTTTCTTTATCATTATTTCTATATTGTGGTCTATCTGGTTGTCCGTGGAGGTAAAAACACCAAAGTGGGGGTTTACCTAAGGCAAGCCCCAAAAAGCAGCCCCAACATTTTCTCGTTTCCATGTGTGCAAGTTTTTGTCCATGAGAAGCTTGTGAGAGGCTAGACCTACCATAAGTTAATCCCTTTTCTTCCACTACTCATCATTTTTTTTACTAGTTATTTTGTTTGTTACTCAAGAATTCTTCTTGTTGTACTTCTTTATAGTTTATGCATTTTCAACATTCTATGTAGCTAGTTAAAATAATCAAAATTTAGCACTTGAGTTGTCAGCAGGGCTTGAGTGTTTCTGGCAATAGACTCTACTCTTTGTCCATACGAGATGCCAATACATCACACTGTCATATTTGGTCCACACTCTCATCCTTTGGCCAAGAGCTTGTCACTCTGTTCTCGAGACCTTTGAGCTTTGTTCACCTGACTTTTGAAGTCCTCTGACATAAAATAACCAAAAACCAAAAACATAGTTTATTCTTTCCTTTATTTGTCACCCCATCACTTGAGCTTTTTTCATTTAGGTAACCTAGGGCCATTCACCCCCTATAGACTCTTTCTTCTCCTAGAGAATTGGGAGTGTGGATCCCCTCCATATATATATAATAAAAAGAAATGTATGTTTTAATGTGATAGGGATGAAATGATTTGATGCATTCAATATCTTGTTAAATTTAAAATGGTTTGTGAACTACAATGGTGTATTTGACTCACAATAGGAGGAATTGATATTCCATCAAAAAGATAGGGTTTTTCACATACCTTTAACATATACATGGATGTTGAATACACTAAAGAGATAACATAGGAGAAATAAATAAATGAGGGAGATGATTATAGGGGTTTATATTCATTAGAAAGGATTACTAGAGTATAAATTGATGAATATCCAGACTTAGAAGGGGAATTTACCATGGAAAGCAATAATTATAACACTACAAGTGAGGATGCAATAAAAGTTTGGCCACTAAATGAGCCTAAAACAAGATGAATGATATTTTTAGAGGCTAGGAGAGTATATAATCTAAGAAGGATTGATAAAATAGTCTATAATACATATAATGGGGAGCACTACTATAAAAGAAGAAAACATATCGTAAACCCTTGGATTATACGACATTACAAGGAGAACTTCACACATTAAACTACCATGTTGTTTTTGGGGTAAGTGACCTCTTAGGGTACCTATATATCATGGAGATAATATTTGAGAGGTAAGACCTTAGGATGGAGGTATTAGATGTACCCTAGTATGCAATGTAACAAGATGGTGTTATACACATGAACCTAATATTCTAACATGGAAAGTGTTGATTGTTCTAATAAATACTATGTATTTACTTGAGGAAGGATGTTTTTAGCTTACACTAGAATATGGGAGTATCAGTAACCCAAGGAAACATGGTACACACTTAATACTAAAGTGTGCATAGGGTTATGAGTAGTTAGCTTGTGGTTAGCTTGAGTTTTAATTAAGTTGTGTGATTAATTATTTAGTCTTATTTCATTAATTAAATTATATGTTATCATTGTTTTATTTTATTTTAAACATAAAAGAAAATATAAAAAAAATTAGAATATTTATAAAATATATAAATTATAATTATACCGTGATATGGAAGACCTTGATGCCCCTATAGAAATATGGTGAAAAGATCATGATAGATGCAAACAATGATAACACATAGTTATCTAAGTTAGCCTAGGTGGTAGCTATGACATAATTAGGTATATATATGAGCTAGAGGTTACTTATTATCATCATATTGAAAATTTTGTTCTCATTGGATATATTTGGATGTTCAACCCCTTAGAGTGGCTTATTATTCTCAAGTATTTATAGCATATTTCCTACTATATTCTTCTCTTGTGTAATTTATTTTATTATAAGTGGTAGAAAGCATGATCTTGACAATTAGAGGGCAAGAATCAAGGCAGTTTTTTTGGCTCAAGTGGTCAAATTGAGAAGTGTGTTCTTCTCTCAAATTGAAAAAAAAAATTAGATAGAGGGTTTTCAAGTCCAAATTGAACTTTCTTTAGTCTATATTTGAGGTCATTTGAAGTAGATTTGGAGAAGTTATTGCAAAGTTAGTTTTTTCACTAAATTCAATCTAAGGCTATAAATCAACAAAAAAAATGATCTCTAGAGGGTTGGTTAAGGATATTTTGAATCTAATATTATCCAAATTTGAGGTTATTTAGAGTAGATCTATTATTGAAAAAATAATTTTTGTACCAAATTCACTCTCAAAGGTGTAAATCAATTAATTTAGACTTGGAGATTTTTAAGAGGTGAGATCTCAACCCAAGTAAGTTACAATAATTTTTCTAGATTAGTTTGATTTATTTTGAGTAAGTGATTGTGAAAACTATTTTAGTTGGTCCTACAACAAGAGGTGAAAATAATTTTGTGACACTTGAAAATTCTCTAGACAATGATGATGTGGAAATTGAGGAGATTGGTCCTAGAGATAATGAATCTACAATGGAAAAAATTCAAGAATAATCCAACAAGATGAAGATAAAATATTGTCAATGGTGTTATATCAAATGCAAGGTGTACCTGTAAGATAAGTGATATCAAGGGAATTATTGAACAAATAGTTTCTAGCATATTTTCTAGAGATTCCCAAATATGGAGTCATGCAAGAAGACTTGGGAAGAAGTTTAGCCCCCTAAAGGGAATGGCTCTTTTGGGTTTGAATTATGTATGAAGATGGATCATCATCCAAATAATTCTATGGCTAGGTATTTCACACTAATAATGGACATGAGAAATTTTGATGGTAAGGATCCAACCAATTGGATTTGCCAAATGGAGTAGTTCTTTGATCTACATCATGTTTCTTATCAACAGAAGGTTGCAATTAAATCCTCATACTTGGATCTTGATTGATTAAATTGGTATCATCAGATATGTGAAGAGAAGAAAAATAAATGATGTGTTGTCAAATGGTCTATTTTCTAAGAGGAAATCACTACACATTATGATCATAATCTTATGGATAGCTACTTTAGCCAACTTACCAAATTAAAGCAAATAATTATGGTCAAGGATTATATTCATTAATTCCAAACTTTTTCTTTAACAGTGAAGAATGTTACAAATGAAAATTTAAAGGAATTATTCCTAGAGTGTTTAAAGGACCACATAAAATATGAGGTACACATATTTTATTAATTTTTATGTCCCAAGAAATGATTATGGAAAGATAGGAAGAGGATAAATTTAGGGCTAATCGAAGGAAAGGTAGATTGTAAATATAAGAGATATAAGCATTGCTACATAGTTGCTTCCTCAATAAACTACACCAAATCCACAACAATTTGAAGAGAAGAGAGTGAAATGGTTATGTTTTAATTGTGATAGCAATTATAGTTGATGACATAGTGGTACTAAAAAGAAATTGTTATACATTGAAGGGCCAAGTTAGGAAGAAGAGGAGGAGAAATTGATATTAGAAGGTGACAATGACATAAATAAAGAATTGGGAGATACCACACTAACCATTTCTTGTATTGTGCTTTTTAGAATTAACACACTACAAACTCTCATGATAGTGTGTTTCTTGAATAATTAGAGAGCAACGATGTCAATTGACTTAGGAGACACTCACAACTTAGTCAAGAAAAAATTATCTACTTTTAAATCATTTTATATATCTAGCTCTAGAATTTTAGGTCCTTATTGTAAATGGGGGTATATTTAATTATATAGGGAAATTCCATAATATTGAATTATAATTGGGGGATTACTATCTTTATTGTATAATATTTTATATCTTGTTGGGTTAGTTGATATTATTTTGTGAGTATAATGGATTACTACATTGGATACAATTGATATGAACTTCCTAGAGCTATTCATGTAATTTCACTCAAATGGAAGGACAATAGAATAAAGAGGGTAGTGTGTAAAGTCTCCATAGATGATAAGATCTCACCAAATACAAACAATTATTAACTAGATGGTAGATGGGTTTGTGGCCTGATTGTTATCATTAGAAGCATATGACTTATAGGTTTCTATGTCACCAAATCTACAAGTAGTTGTAGATAAGAATTCAATATTTTTTGGAGGGATGCCAAAAGGATTACCTCTTAAAAGGGATCATGAGTGTGTCATTCAAGTAGTACCTTGGAGAAAACCACCCAACATCAAGTCCTATAGGTACCCCTATGTATAAAAATAGATTGAAAAGAAGGTTTAGGAGATGATAGAGGCAATAATTATCCAATATAGATAGATTTCTTACTCCTCTATGGTGGTGATGGTACATAATAAGGATGAAAAATTATGCATGTTTCTAGACTAGAGAGAAATCAACATGTACACCATCAAAGATATGTTTCCTATTCCAACCATTGATGATTTACTAGATGAACTTAATGGACCTATTTCTCTTTTTTTTTAGGTTGTAGGAATCGGTCGGGTATTCGTCCCCCTATAACCTGCAGTGCGCTTGGTAAGCTTTTTTCATGTGACCAGTGGTGTTGGCACCACACACCCTCCAGTACCATGGGTTTGGGGAGAGACTAGACCTCATGACCTCTTTTCTGCAATAGGATGCTTTAGCCAATCGAGTTAGGCCCCCCACCCCTAATGGATCTATTCTTTTTATAAAACATGATCTTAGATTAGTTTATCACAAAATTTGAATTAAGGAAAATGATATTCTGAAGATAAAATTTATGAATAATGAGGATCATTATAATTTTATAATGATGTGATTTAGTCTTCTAATGCTCCTACATTTCAAAGTTTGATAAATTTCATCTTTAATCCAATTTTGTGGAAGTTTGTGTTAGTTTTCTTTGATGATATATTGGTATATATATCAAGGCATAGGAAGACCATTTTCGCCATATAGATCAAGCATTACAAATTTTCCAACAAAATAGAATCTATGCTAAACCTTCCAAGTGTTCATTTTGGTCTCAAAGAGGTGGAGTAATTGTGTCATATAGTATCTCATGAAGGACTAGAAGTTGATCCAAACAAAATCAAGGCTATGATGGAGTGGTAAATTACTAAATCCATTAAGAACATGAGGGGTTTCATAGGATTCATTGGATACTATAGATGATTTGTGAATAAATAAGGCCACACAACAACACCCCTCATAGGTCTATTTAAAAAAGGATGATGTTTAGTGGAATGACTTAGCTAATACAAAACTTGAGAGACTAAAGGAATATTTTATTGTTGGGTATGATGCTTTAGGAAATGGTATGGGATATTAGTTATCATGTAGTAAGGTAGGCCCATTGCTTTTGAAAGTTGTTAGTTGAAGGGTAAGAATCAACTCAAACCTATTTATGAGAAGAAAATTCCAGCTACTCTCCATGAAATGAAAAATTGGAGGCCATATCTAATAGGTAGGCACTTCAAAGTTAAGATAGATCATGATAACCAAAAAAAGTTCTAGAGTATATGCATCCTTTGAATAAAAACAAAAACTGGTAACTAAGATATTAAGTTACGACTTTGAGATCATCTACAATAAAGGAAATGAGGTTGTAGTGGTTGATGCACTATCTAGGAAGGATGAGAAGGATGAAGCATTATTGTGTGTCATTTTAAGAATGAAACTTTCAAAATTTGTCTTATCAAGAAGGGAGACATCTACCTCCCTACCAAGGGATGCCACACCAAAATATGAATGAACAAACCCATCCCCCTTCCTCAAATGATGATTATTTATGACCCTATGCCAATGAGAGGCATGTTCAACCATGAAATAATTATTAAAAAAATAAAAGAGTCCTCACATTTGATTTTTTACACCTAGTCTCCCAACTTGAGGATGAGTTTTTTTGTTATTATTGCTAAACACAACTTTTTGAAATGGTCCAAACCCTTTTACAAAATAGGAAAGATAAATCTATGAAGCCTAGTGAAACAATAAAAAACAAAAACATGGATGAAAAGTATAAAGGTTGCATTAAAACAACAAACAATTAGTAAAGGAATTGCAATCATACAAATCTAGGGCTAACTACCCATGGACTAAAGGAGAACAACCAAATCAAGAAAATTTGAAGTAGATTTTTTTTATTATTGCTAAACACACATTTTCAAAAGGGCCCAAACCATTTTACAAAACAAGAAAGATAAGAATATGAAGCCTATCAAAACAAAAAAATTAACAACACATTAAGGTTGTATGATAACAAAAGAAATCAATAAAGGTGCATAAGGCATAAAAAATTGGGGTAACTACCTATGTACTAAAGAATAATAACTAAATCAAGATAATTTGAAACCCACATGCTCCAAGGAGCATTGAACAACATCATCATGTCTTTCTTCAATACCAAAATCCTTCTTGGCTAAACTCCCTTTCTAAATACGGGTAAACCCACAATAGTGGGTTACAATTTTTTGAACGAAGAATAATTAGAAATGCTCATCAAAAAAATTGAAATGGTTTACCCCTTCTAATGAAGGGGGTTCGAATGAACCACCCCCCTTCTAATGAACCCTCCCCCCTTCTAATGAACCCCCTTTTTTTACCTTCCCCTCCACCATTTCAAAATTTATGCATTTTTTTGACTATCAAAGCTTGGGAAGGAGGTGCAAATGGAGTCAACTTGATAAACCAAATTGGATGATTGTAGTGATCGAAACGTGCTTTCCAGCAACTATAAATTTAATATATTTTGTTTTTATTTTATATTTTATTTTTTAGTTTTACTGTACATAGATTTTTCATCGAATGTCAAGTTCAATGAAAAATCATTGTGGAAAAATAGTAAATTTGAGGGAAAAAAATTGAAAAATATATATCCACTAGGTATTGATGTCCTCGTTCTAACAAAAAAAGAAAAATTGAATTTCAATACATACCAAAAAAGTTATGCGTGCCAAAGTGCACCTATGTCTAAATTATAAATGTTTTGACTTCAAAACTTAATTAAAAGAAAATTATTGAACAAAATGCTATGAAACAAAATGAAAGCCCTAGATACTTGTGTTACCAACCTAAATTCAAAAGAATTATAGTTTTATCCTTTGTAGAAAAAAAGTTATGCTTGCCGAAGTACACACCACTTTTTAAAAATGTTGTTTACTATTAAAAACTAGTTATCAAGGGAGACAAAAAAATTAAAATTTAATTTCAAATTTTTTCAAAAAAAAAACATTTAAAATCTATAGAAAAAATCTCACAAATCACTAGTTTACATCATTTTCAAATTCCTAATAGTTTACCTACTATAAGTGTCAGAAAGTGAAGTTTTCTCTAAAAATGTTGATTTCAATGTCAAGTTTGGCCAAAAAGTGTAACCCATTATTGTGGGATGACCCATACCACTCTTAAATCAAAAAGACCTAAAAGATTGCATGAAATCATCTCGCACGACATCATCTCCCCTTTATCATTAAAAGGGACTGACCTCCACAACTCAAACATAAGGATTTGGGTCTCCCTCTTTAAAAACCTTCAAATCCTTCCAACCACAACCCTCCTTTAGTACTTCTTAAGGGACAAGAAGACTAGCACAAGCATAATTATTTGTGGACATATTTTGATTTTTTTTTCTCCCATTTATTTCCTCTTTTATTTATAATTTATAAACTGATGTGATATATAATATTAAATGAATTCTCTACATACATTTTTGTGTCTACTAGAAAGTTATACTCAACCCTAGAATATGAGAGAGGTCCCAATAGTAGGGCAAGGTCCTATAATGGGTATACTAATTGGCCATAATGGGCCCAACTTATGTACATTTATTACCTAATTAAGTAATTAAAATATTCCTAAAATTGACTCTTTATTGCACTAACAAAGTTAACTTGGGATCCAATCAATAATCACAATATTTTTGTTTACTATTTAGTTATTTTTAAATAAAATGCATGCTAGAGATAGGACACATGCAAATCCACTTGTCAATATTCCAAAATGACACAAATTATACACATTACCCATTGAAAATATTTTAATTTTTTTTTGTAATATTAATTCCAATGATGAAAAAGATACAATTGAATTGTCCCAGATACACATGGCACTTTAAAACATACATATTAATTGTCCCTGCTACACATGAAGCAATGAACCATGATAACATAGTGTTTTGTTGATATAAATTCATTTATAAACAACATGGCTTTCCAAGTGTCCCATCAAACAAGCATATACACCCCATATCTCCTCATCAACTTAATCTTATGAAGAGATAATTATATGACTATTGGTCACTTCCTCAATGAATACCTAAAACCAACACACTCAAAGGTGTAAGACTCACCAATCAAGCCATAAAAACAAGAGAACATAAATTAAGACTTCACACCAAACAAGAATTTGACCAAATAAATCAACTAAAAAAGATATTACCAAATTAAAAAATTAAACATCCATCAAATCCATCCACTCATCTTAAATTTATTGATCCACATAAATCAAAATCAACCAATCAAATGAAATTTCACAAATCAACATGTACTTCACATATTCCTACAAATACATCAATTTTCCCAATCTAATTTTTCTACAACCCTTCAATAAAATTCCTACACAATACAAATTGCACATTGCTATCTACTTGATCAACTTTTAGGTCACATTGTACTATAAATGCTTATCTTTTTTATATACTACAAACTATTATTTTCTTTATAATGTTTGTAAATTTATGAATTTAAATGAAACAACAATTCAACCAAATCAAGAATTGTCATTTTTCATATCAGCATTTGTAGGTAGAGCTCTGGAGAATGGTTTCAGTAGTGTTTTAGCCTTATGGGAACAAAAGCTCTCTAAGGCTATCGTGAATTGGATGAGAACCTAGTTCACCATTGAGGAGGGCCTACCTTGGGTTGGGTCTTTGTTTGGGCTTCATTAGAGGAGTTTCAGGTAGTTTTTTCTCAGATCTGAGTTTGCGATAGTGTTATATCATCGTACTTCTTCAGATCAGAGGTTGTCATTGGTAGTTCAAACCTCTCCCAGGCCAATACTATCATATACTTTCATTCTACTTGCTGGCAGCATGCAACTAGGGTTTTGGAGGTCAGATTTGTCAATTTGGAGAGTAGATTTATAGATTTTGGTGATTGATTTTGCTAGTCATTCCATCCTCAAGGGAAGTCGTACCATCTATGTTGTTGCTAGGGTTTGGACAAAAATATTGGAGGAGAAGATCTAATTTGTAATCATGTATTCACTGGAATTTCATTAATAAAATTCAATTGCAAGTTAGCATTGGACTCCAGGTATGACTAGTTGATGAATGGTGTGTGAAATTTTTATGTTCATTGTACGCAAACAAGTTTTATGCCGAGCATTTCAAACATAGGCCTTCCATTTATCAATGAAATGTTATTGCATTGTCAAATGGAAGAGAAATCTACAAAACCTATTTAAGTTCTCAACCCTACATCACGAAGCATGATAGATAAAATATTATACAAGACAAAATATAACTACTAAGGTTAATATAGTAGTAAGATGCTACTATTCATAGATTCAAAGGGGAAAGATATATCACAAAACATGATAGATAAAATATTAGTTATGGTAGTCACATTTTATCTTGTACAATATTTTCACTATTATGTTTTTTGATGTAGGGTTTACAATTTAAATATATATTTCTACTATCCATAGGTTCAAAGGAGAAAGATATATATCATCTTCTATGACCAAACCTATTTAAACTCTAAACATGATAATTGTTCATATAGTAGTTACAGTTTATCTTGTATATTATTTTTTCTATCATGTTTTTTGATGTAGGGTTTACAATTTAAATAGATTTTGATAGTACCCATAGGTTCAAAGGAGAAAGATACATACCATCTTCTATGGTAAAACCTATTTAAACTCTAAACCCTACATCACAAAACATGATACACAAAATATTTTACGAGATAAACTATAACTAGTATAAGTTTAGGTTTCCTTTTCAAAAACATAAATTATTAAAATAAAATTACTACTTAATCTTCTATTCAACCATCAATGTGATCTACCAAACTATAGTTACAAACTAGTAATTCAATGGTATAACAAAAGTTTTATTGTTTGTGAAAGATACTATAATTTTTTTTTCGTTCCTTCTTATGTTCAAACCAATTAAGCTAAGTATTAGTCTTTGTTGCTCACCAAAGAAAAATTGTGTCTTTGTCTCACATGGTGATCCATGTGGACCTTGCAAGATAGGGTGCCTCACCATTGGCCCAAATTAATCTTTGTATTTTATTTTTGAAAAGGCATTTCTTCACTTCAATCCTCTTTATGGTTGTAAATGGAATGTGAGGTCACCATACATTGCTTCATCTCTATTTTTTTGGGTTTTTCATATGTTTTAATCAATTTCAATCCTTTGTATGGATGTAAATTGAATGTGAGGTTGACATATATTTCTTTGTCTCTTTTTTGTTTTTGTTTTTATTTGTTTACTATAATATTCAAAGGAACCCTATTTGTTCACAAAATATCCAATTCAATTCTTCATACATTTCATCACCTCAGTCCTCTGTATGGTTGTAAATGGAAGGTAAGGTCATTATATATCAATTCTTCTATATTGTTTTGGATTCTCTATTTTTGTTCTTCAACTATCATAGGCTTGGTTCATTTTGGTTCTTTGCATGATTATAATAATCTTCAAAGGCACCCTATTTGTATAGAATTCCCTATTACATGATTTAGGAATTTATTTCTCTAACTAAATTATATTGAAAAGGTTCATAAGATTCTAAATTTTAAAACTATTGTTGAAGGGTGCTTGTTCCAATAGTCTAATTTTATGAATGATGCTCACTATGAACCACTTTTATTTTTAAAGTCAATGTTTGTCTTATGTCTTTTTACATGAAGAAAAAAACCCAAATGCAAGCTTGGAATGACCCAAAGAGACTAAGGATAACACTACATCCACGCAAGAGAGGAGTAGACTTCTTATTAGAGGAAGAAATATAAGTTTTTTAATGAGGCCACTCTGCAACCGCTTGAATGAGTTGTGCAAGTGAATGTAACTAATAGAATGAAAAAGATTGTAGTGTGATGGGATTGGATCAAAAATTATGTGGATTTAACTCTTAAAGATGTCGAGGACCATGGGATCTCAATAAGGAGTGCAACAAAAAATAAGGAATCCCTACCACCACACTCACTAAATAGTTAAGTCGTATTATGTGAATTACAAAAATGGTCATCCTATAGTCCTTAGTGTAGGAAAAGAGGTGTAACACCCGTCATGCAAACCCCAGAGAACACACACAATGCAAATAATTTTATTTTTTTAAACAATTAAGTTAAACATACAATACATTAACCATAATCACATAACATATTACATCACATTATCACACTTAGTTCTCTAGGGCACGCGAGGTTACATTGCAACAACTAACAGAAATAAAAGATAATGATAAACCACGTAACCAATTATATTATAATAACCATGAATAAATGTACATCCATGAACCAAGAGCAAGAATATTAATATACCACATAATACAATCATATGAAACTCAACAAATAAAGTTGCATAGAATCCTAACTATTACATTATTGTTTAAACATAGGATTACAAGTTCTCAATAATGAGTTACAATACAGTTCCCAAATAAGTGGGATGATACAAAGTACAATGATAATTGAATTTACAAATGATCCTCCAGAACAAACTCCAACTACATAAATGTTGTGAACAAAGAATGCTGATGGGGAACCCAACGGGTGCAGAGCACGTTCCACCCAACCGTGTGAATTATAGATAACTCACCCCCTGTGCTCAGAGGTGACAATGAAGTTAACCCGACCATGATTGTCAAACCGACTCCATGAACGACAAATTACAACTCAAATACAAGCTCAGAGATTACAATGACATAACCAACAACATTCACGAGTCAAACATTCTAAGATAAGGCTATAAAAATCATCACAATTAAACCAAGCAATATCAATTAACAAGTCACCAAGGAACATTCATAAATCATTTTCACAAGAATCTGAATCAACAATATGAGTACAAAACCAAGGAAAACTGATACAACATCCACAATCCAAAATACATTTCCATAGGCAAAAAGCAACAAGGCAAACAGGTGTCTAGTGGAGAGTGTCATCGCATAGCTCTCATGGGATCTCCTGGCTCTTCCTCCAACTTGAGGCACCGACACCCATCTATGGATCTCCTGGCTCTTCCTCCTACTTGAGGCACCGACACCATAGGGTAGCTCATGCGGAGTCGATAACCTCTCATGAAGATGAGATTATGACTTTGCCGACCGCGGCCTTCTTAGTCTATCATTAGTCTATGATAGCCCTAATGCATAGATGAGGGATCCAATATTTATTACCTTGTGTGTTTTACTACCCATCCCCCTAATTCTATTTTTAGGTTATCACTTGTTTAACTACTCTTACGTGGGTTCTCCTGTGCACTTCCTCTTACCCGAGGCGTCGGCCCCCACGAAGAGCCACTCTCCCTAAGACCCCTAACATAAACCAAAAACTAGGCAAGGGTTGAACTATAACATATAAAGCATAAAATTCAAAACAAGAACATGCGAGGCATTAACCCTCTCGCGATAACTCATAACCAAAAATCTTAACAACACCGTTCAACCCTTCCAAGCACAAAACCAAAAGGTTTCAATTCCAAAAGTATAACTAAGATGGAGACAACCTTCAAAATTAAACATGCCTCTGGATCAAGGGTTGCAAGACAACAGGGTTCCCTCAAAGACAACACAAAACGATAACCATAACGTAAAAGAAAACTCAAATAATGTTTTGCTAGCTTGCACCATTAAAAATTTAGTTCCATTCCCAATTAAATGATTAATTTAATTTCACCTAATAACTATTTATTACAAAAAAAAAGATTATCAAATTCCGATCATCAAAATAACGAAATGCAATCTGCTCGATATAGACCACTAACAACGATTTATGGCAAATTTTTTGTTTTAAAATTATTGTTCAACAAAACAAAGGCTAAATAATGCCTTATCTAAATATACATAAACATTATTTAACCATTTTTTAAAAAAATAATACATAAATTACATTTTAAAGTAAAATAATATTAAATAAAATAATTAAAATTATATTTTAAATTAAATAAATTATGATTATTATATTTAATAAAATATATATTTATAAACCAGAATATATATATACATACATATATATATAAATAACAAAATAAATAAATAAAAATTTAAAAACTTTTCATAAAATAAAGTAAAGGGCCGACGGCCCTATTCGGCCATAAAAAAAATTCTTATTTAAAAAAAAACAAAACACATAATTTAATAAAAATAACCTCCATCCCTGGTACGATTCTGACGGCCAATACGACCAAAATTTAATTTTAAATAACAATTTCGAATATTTTATAAAGCACAAAAAAAAATTTATTTATAAACATATGTATGTATAAATATATACGAAATTTGTATATATTTATATATACATTCCAGATGAACAAATATACCAGCTATAGGTACAGAGAATAGAGGAATTGCATAAAAATAACTTATATAAAAAAAATATATGTATATATAAAGGATATATTTTCATAATCCCAGAATAAATGGTTTTCAAAGAAAACTATGTGAATTCACAAGACACAGCAGAATCAACTTAAGAACATATATTTTATTTTCACAAACTCAACATTATTTTCACACAGCCAAATTGGAAGAATATCCATAGAGTAATTTACACAAACATATCTTTTAATTTCTTCAGCAATTTTCACTATTCAATAAATTTATCTTTCCTAAGGTTTCATTTTTTCTTTCCCCAAATAATCTAATTATTTTTCTGTTTTCTTTAAATCAGAAGACCAGAGAAGAAGTAGATAAAAAAAAAAAACCTGGAGTCCTGCGCTTATTTGAGAAGCTGATGATGCCTGCTTGAATCCGATGGCCTTTACGAAGCGCTTCTGGTTTTGCTTCGAAATCTCCTCTCCAGAATATCGAGCTCAACTTCAAATCTAATATTCTCTCAGAAACTCTTCCCAAAACATGCAGCAATAGATTGACAAAGCCTTTTTTTGAAAACTTCAGAAGATTTCAACATTCCCCGCCATCATTTTTTTTACTTTGTTTTTATTTTATTTTTCAACTTCTGTCCCATTCTTCCCGTGAATGAAAATTCATAATTCTGCAACTAAAATAAAATATGCCACTTTCCTTTCAAAACTCTAAAAAAAAATCTAATATAAAGGAAACTATCTAATTTAATTCCAACATGTTTCCTTTTTCAATACTTTCTATTCTAAATCTGCTTTTGCAAGTTTTATTTGCTATGGACAAATTTAATTTATTTATTTTCTTTGTTTTATAATTATCTTCAACAGGATAATTTTAATTTAAAATAACAAAACACAATTTAATATTTAATTAGCACATGACTTCATAAAATAAAACATTTAAATATTCACATACAAATTAATCTAACATTTTAATAAACAATTATTACCAACATTTAATAAACTAAAACACGACTTATAAAATACCAACATCAATAACATACGACAATACACCAAACATGACCCACAAAGAACAACAACAACAACAACGTGTAATACCATTCAATTCGACGGTTTGACAACATGGGACTCAAGATGACTTCATTGTCACCTCTGTTTCAACATTTGACCGTTGGGCTATTGGTGCTCGCCTTGTCCTACCGAAGCAAGTGGAATCGAGACTATGTACCTGCAATCCCTGCATACAAACGAAGTCGTGTACATGTGCATACATATATATAAAATCAAAGCATTGCATTGTGAGAAGGAATCGCAGCATAATAGAGCACTCGCAACGAGTGATGCTACACTATCCTTCATCACATCTATCCTAACAATTATAATATGATTGATAAAATAACATTTCTAAACTAACAATTCATCTCATGACATAATTTATTAAATCACTACATCATAATATAATTTTGAAAATCAACTAACATCACCAACCACCATGTCATAAGAAATAATCATGTCCACAAATGGAATAACAACATCATCAAATGTCTAACTAGCCAAATCACACCAAAAAAAATAGTACCATCATAGTATCAATGTATCAAATCAAAGCATAAAAACTACTGATTCCAACTAGCAACCAGGAGGGTTATTACATCCTCCCCCCCTTAGATCTGGCTTACTCCTGGAAGCCAGTAAACAAGTAAGGGTAGGATTCTTTGATACGGGAAGCATCCTCCCATGTCGCTGAAGTCTCATCATTGGGATCCCACTGGACCCTCACCTACTCAATATCCCTGCCTCTGAGAACAAGTCTCCTGTGTTGCACCACGACCACAGGATCTAGAGCTAGCTGCCCGTCCTTGACTTGTAGAGAATTCCAATCAAGTACATGAGTAACATCAGGACAATAAGGCCTAAGGACAGAAACATGAAACACATCGTGAATCCGTGATAGACTAGGTGGCAAGGCCAAGCGATAGGCAACAAGACCAATACGCTCTAACACCTTGAACGAACCCACAAAACGGGGTGCAAGCTTAGAACCCTTTCCATAACGAATAGGGCTCTTCCGAGGATGAACTTAAAGAAACACTCGATCACCTACTGCAAACTGTCGATCAATTCTGTGTGCATCAACAAACTTCTTCTACCTGTCCTGAGCCGCTACAAGATGCTCTCGGATGCGAGCTACCTGTTGCTCCATATCACGAAGCATCTCGGGTCCAAGAAGAACCCTGTCCTCTAATCGATCACAACTCAAAGGGGTATGACAAGGACGACCATATAAAGCCTGAAATGGAGCCATGCCAATCGAACTATGATAACCATTGTTATAGGAAAACTCGACCAAATGCAGATAATCTTCCCAATGAGATTGTTGGTCCATGACATACATGCGAAGCATATCCTCAAGCACCTGATTGACTCTCTCAGTCTGACCATCTGTCTTCGGATGGTAGGCAGAACTAAAATTCAACTTAGTCCCTAAGGACCGCTGCAAAGATGTCCATAACGTAGATGTGAATACCGGATCTCTGTCAGAAATAATCTTGTGTGGTATCCCATGTAATCGAACAATGTCTTCCATGAACACCCTAGCCACCACAGAAGCAGTATAGGAAGATCGAATGGGAGAGAAATGGGCTACCTTGGTCAACCTGTCAACAGTGACCATGATAGCGTCGTGTCGCCTGGAAGACATAGGCAACCTGACAATGAAATCCATAGAAATGATGTCCCACTTCCACTCCGAAACAAGATGAGGCTGCAACAAACCTGCTGGATGATGATGCTCGGCCTTAACTCTCTGACATTCTAGACACCTAGCCACAAAATTAGCAATGACACGCTTCATTCCTGCCCAAAAATATAGTGAGCGAAGATCAGTGTACATTTTCTTAACTCCAGGATGTGCTGAATAAGGAGCCCGATGAGCTTCGATCATGATTAGGGTACAAAGACCCTCTATAGGAGGTACGTACATTCGGTCTCCATAATGCAAAACACCATCCGAATCCAAAGAGTAACCATAAAATTTGCCTTCCAATGCTCTACCTGACTCAATCTCTGCTTTCACCACTTGATACCAATCATCTGAAGAAAGAGCTGCAAGGATCTGACTCTTCAAAACAACCTCAAGAGCCACAGTAGAAATCTCATGCTTGCGTCTACTCAATGCATCTGCCACCACATTCTCTTTGCCCTGAATATACTTCACTTCAAAATCATATTCGCACAAGAATTCCATCCACCTTCTCTGCCTTGCATTCAAGTTTGGTTGTGTAAAGATGTATTGCAGACTACAATGATCTGTATGCAACTCGAACTAATGACCAAGGAGAAAGTGTCGCCACCTTACCAAGGCATGCACAACTGCGGCTAACTCCAAGTCATGAGTGGGGTAATTAAGTTCATGATCCTTTAGTTTCCATGATTCATAAGCAATCACTCGCCCTTCCTGCATCAACACGGCCCCTAAGCCTTCCAAAGAAGCATCCGTACAAACCACAAAAACCCCTGTCAGATCCGGTACCGCTAAGATTGGAGCACTAGTCAGCTTGTCCTTCAGAGTCTGGAAAGCTAACTGACACTGATCTTACCAAAGAAACTTCCTTCCCTTCCTCTGGAGAGAGGTGATAGGATGTGCCAACCTCGAAAATCCTTGGACGAACCGCCTATAATATCCTGCAAGTCCCATGAAGCTGTGAACTTCTGAGACATTTGTGGGTGCAGGCCAATCCACAATGGCCTAAATCTTTGCAGGATCAATAGAGATTCCATCACCTGAAATCACATGCCCCAAATACTTAACTTCAGTCTTATAAAAGTCACACTTTGCCAAGTTGGCAAACAACTGATTGTCCCTTAAGCACTGTAACACCTGCTTTAGATGTTCCTCATGTTCCTCCATAGACCTAGAATAAATCAGTATGTCATCGAGAAACACAAGGACGAGTCTATCCAAGTATGTTCAGAACACTCCATTCATTAAGCTCATAAAGACTGAAGGTGCATTCGTTAACCCGAATGGCATCATAGTGAACTCGTAATGACCGTATCAAGTACAAAATGTTGTTTTGTGAATATCTGGATCTGCAATCCTCAACTGATGGTATCCCGATTTTAGATCAATTTTAGAGAACACCTTTGCCCCCTTTTATCTGATCGAAAAGATCATCAATTCTGGGTAATGGATATCGGTTCTTCACTGTTACCTTGTTCAATTGTCTGTAGTCAATACACAAGCGAAGAGAACCATCCTTCTTCACGAATATCACAGGTGCTCCCCAAGGAGACACACTTGGGCGGATAAAGCCCTTAGCCAACAATTCTTCCAGCTGCAGACGGAGTTCCTGAAGTTCTTGCGTTGTCATCCGATACGGAGCTTGAGATATTGGCTCAACTCTAGGTACCAGATCAATCCTGAAATCTATATCTCGCTTTGGCAGCATACCAGGTATCTCTTCTGGAAACACATCAGAAAACTCCTTAAGGAGAGGGTACTAATCCAATGACACCCCTCGACTATACTCTGACTCCAAGTCACTCATAGATACTGCAAAGAGCTGACAACCCTACCGGAAGCACCTTTTTAAGTTGCATGGCAGAGATCATTCGCAATGAAATAGGTCTTTGAACACCCACGATCTCCACCTCCTTTCCAAAGTCATCTAAGCACCGCACTGCTTTACGGCGACAGTCAATCATAGCACGGTGTGCACTCAACCAATCCATGCCCAAGACGACATCATATGAGCCGAGTGGTAGGATTCTGAGGTCTACTTTGGTTGACAAAGCCCCTATACTCAAACTACAATCCTGCACAAGCTTCTCTAGAACGAGCTTTGACCCTGAAGCCAATTCAACTTGCCATTTCATGCCTTGACTAGTTGCCACCAGTCCACATCGCTCAACCACTAAAGGAGATATAAAGGAATCAGATGCACCAGAATCAAAAAGTATAGAAATGCTAGAATCATGTAACACACCTGAAGTCTCAATGATAGTGCTCTAGTGGTCTGCTTGCCGATTATCCACTGCATCAAAAACACGATGAGATCTCCCTGCATCACCTACTGTCAGCTCTGATCTGACTGGCCTCTGATTAAAACCTAAAGTGTTCTTCTAAGGACACAATCTGGCAATGTGCCCCTGCTGAACACAAGAGTAACACCCAGTACCCCTGCCAAAACCTCTGCTCCCTAATGGAGCATTTGACTGCTGGAAGCTCCCTCGACTTGGCGCTGACTGGAAGCTAGGTGCAAGCTGTACAAAACGTTCCTGCCAAACTTGGTTCCTATTCCTATTCTGATCCTTGTGAAACTGAGAATTGCCACCCTGTGAAGGTTGGAAGTTTTTCTGTCTCGACTACTGCTGTTGGGGCTGCTGCTACTGATGACCCCCTTTCGAGGGTTGAAACCTGTCTCTGGAAGATCCTGCTCCCTGAGACTGACCTCTGTGAGTGCTAAAACCCTAAGTAGGTGCACTGCCAAACTGCACTCCAATGTGACCACCCAAGGCCATGGCCAAATTCTCCTCCACCAAGTGAGCCTTCTCAACTGCCATTTCCATCATCTTCGGCTCGAAGACTCGCACTCCACCACTGATGCAGGCATTAAGGCCCCGAACAAGGTGTTGAACCAACATGCCTTCATCGTGGCTAATCCCTGCATACTGCTTCAACTCATAGAAGCGCCGCTCATACTGTTCCACTGACATAGACAACTGCTTGAGATCATGAAACTCGTCAGCCCTGCGCTGCCTCCAATGGTCTGAGAGAAAACGAGCTCTGAACCTGTCTAGGAACAATTCCTAGGTGACCAAACTGATATCAAGGTGTAATTTTTGTTCCTCAAGACGCCACCAAGTAGACGCAAAACCTCGAAGGTGCATAACCGCACACCAAGCCTTGGTATTGCTACCGTAGGGATGCATGGCGAAGCAACGATCTAAGTCAATTAGCCAAGTTTTGGCTTCTAGTCCTCCTCCCGAACCATCAAATGTCGGTGGGTGAGCTCTCAACAAATCCCTCATATGGCCTGTCATGACTGCATCCTGAACCACATCTGTATCCCTTCGCCTTGGTGACCTTTCTCTTTCTCTTTCAATCTGTGGTTCCTCCTCTGGCCTAGGTCCCAAATGAGCTAGAATCTCTCCAAGAATGTGCTGTAACGGACCGTCCAATCTAGGCTGTCCTAGGTTCTGACCACCTGATGAATTACTATGAAGACTCGGTTGTTCCTCATGCTCGGAACCATGAGAACTAGGAACTAAGGGACTTCGCCGGCTTGCTCCATGGCCAGCACCATGGCCTCCTGCTCGGCCACGTCCTCTACCTTGAGGCATATTTCTGCACAACAAGATAAAGGTACAAATAAGCTCAAGAGTTCAAACGTGAGGTTGCCTAATGGACTTAACTACCCAGAGACCCCAGCGTTTGCAAACCTGGCTCTAATAAGAGGCATCTATTGTCAAATGGTGCAAAGAGATGGTTGTAGTGAGCCACAAGCTTGAGATTATCAATCTCAAGGTAGAAGTTGCAAAAAATTTCCAAACATGACCCAACCGATTTAATGGTGGGCTACTTGGTAAGTCATGGTGAACTAGTTTTTAAAAGTGTCATCTTGAACTTACATTCAAGATGGTAGACAACTTTGATAGAGATAGAGCACTAAACCTCAAATCTATAATAGTGCCCACATTCTACACAACACTGCCAAAATATTATGATACCAATCCATATGGTTCTCAAAGAATATGGAATTGTGATGAAACTAACATTCAAGATGGTAGAAATAGAGTGATGTGGGTGTTGGCCAAAAGAGATAGTTGAATTATTTCCTACATCATACGAAAGAGTAGGGATTGGATTATCATTTTGTGTTGTGTGAATTCTACTAGTCAAATCATACTAGGTTTCTATCTATTTAAGGGTAAAAATTAAAATTGAAAAATCATATTGTTGGCTATGAACTAGGTTCTTGGGTGGTTTCCCAACCTTATGCATAGATGACTAAAGAACTATTTCTAAACTAATTGCATCACTTTTCCAGACTAGTTGTAGGGGGTTTCTCACCAACCAATTGACACTTGCTAATTTTGATGGGCATGGAAGCCATATTTCTATAATGACAATTTAAGAGGAAAATTCATTAGGGATTGACTTGCTAACACTGCTTTCTCACACTTTGCACAAAATACAACCACTTTATGTCAATATTTTTCTACATTCAAATCATATTTCAAATCTAAAAGAGGAATGTGGTTGGACAAGTATGAAGGTAAAATTGGTAATACATGGAAGTAGAGCATTTAAAAAGGCATTAACTATTACAACATCACAACAGGATTCAAGAGGATAAGTATATAGCCATTTAATCCTGATACACTTATGGAGGACATGCATCTTAGTGACACATTTCAATTTAGTATACATGATGATGCTTCTACAATGTAAAACATTAAGTCTTTTAGGAGTTGATATAATTTCAAAAGTAAAAGTGGAAAATAAATTGCTTAAAAAAAAGGAATTACATCCTAAAACACCTAAACCAGTGGTATAAGAATGCAATTATGCACTTGAAAGTAATTTTTGGAGGTTGAAATATATTTGTTCAAATGGTAGAGACTTTGCATGAGTAGTAAGATGGACTTAGTCTTCCATATCAACCAAGCCAACCATCGTGGTTATTAGAGGGTGCTATTAATTAGGGAATTTCAAGACTTATATCCCCAACAACAAGAAGACCTAATTTCCTTCCCATCTCCCTCAACCATATTAAATGAGTTTGAAATGGTATATTACTATGATGATTATGGAGGTTGGTGATGAGTGTCATTCACACTCCATTTTATACCATGTTTTATCCTTTTTCCTATACCATTTAACCCATTTCCATATTCCATTTCCATACATTATCATACCATTTTACCACCTTTTGTTGCTTATGGTTAGATATAAATAAGTAATATTTAATCTAGTTTTTAGATAAAATAATTGAATAATAATTATTAGATTGTATTTACTAGTATTTGCTTCTATTCTGTTAAGAAAATATATCTTGTAGCATGCTTATTGAAGGAGAGAAATGCAAACTTCTTGTCACCTTCTTGTTCTTGTTGCTCGTGGGTACACATATTAGCAAATTAATTCCACCCATATAATCATTTTCTCATAAAATACTTTGGTTATTTAGTTATAACCAATTATTATTCAATTTTGATGAGAATGTCCTCACATTAAAATAATATTCTATTTTATTGATTGTAACCATGACCTAAAAAAGCTCCTACATTTTAGGGTGAGTTGTTTCAACAAATCAAACAACTAAATACTAGCCACAAAATAATAGAAAGTGGCATAAAAATAGGAAATAACTTGCACACATATTTCTTATAAATATGAGTTACGTGAGAAGAAAAGGGATATATAGACTTTGTATTATTTTTGATAAATAAAACATATTCATGTGACTCAACTAGCATATAGGAATCTCATTTTAGCACCAGGAGGAAGGTCACCCCCTTCTTGGATTGCTTGGTGATTTTGTAGCTTTTGTACTAAGTGTGTTTATTTTCAGTAGTGTGCTTATTTTCAACAATGTGTTTATTTTTCAGTAGTGTGTTTATTTTGTTTTTGATACGATAAGAAATATTTACAGGGTGTTGTACCCTTTACACAATGAGCCACAAGGGGCAAAAAAGATCAATTCCAAATAACAAAAACAACTAGCCAAAAAATACAGACAAAACAAACTAACAGCTGACAGTAACACCACGCAATAGCAGCAGACTAACTGGCATTCTCCCAATTATGAGAGAGGAGATTGACAACATCGTCCCCAACCCATTCAGGGCCTTCTTCAGCAATCTTCTTATCCATCTCATTCTTTATCACAACAAAGAGGGTGCTAGTAACACAGTGGACCAACTTGACAGTGAACCGGGTCAAGCCAATGATGCCACTCCTGAGGAAGTCTGGATGGCAACTTTCAGTGTATTTATTTTTGTTATTGTGTGAATCTATTTAATGTTTATTTTATATTGCTTATAATTTAATTATGGGATCTAATGATTATTTGTGTTAATTAATTTTCATATTATTGTAGCTGTGAGTTCAATTTCTAAAATCATTACTGTTGTTATTTCTGGCTCTAGGAAAATTCACCGCCAACAATTCACCGATGGAAAATTCATCGCCGACAATTCACTATGGGAAAATTCATCGCCATGACAAATTCATCGCCAAATAAAATTCACCGCTAGCAATTCACCGAGGTGGAAAATTAACTGCCATTAATATCTTTTAATATATATTTGAAAATTTTGATTTTTTTTTCAAAAGAATAATTTGATTTATGATAATAAAAAATTAATTGCATTAACTTTAGAGAATTTGATTTATGATAATAAAAAAAATCAAAATTAAAATAATACAAATGAAATAAACAAATTAAAATAATGAAAATGAAAATAAAAGAGATGAATAGAAATTACTATGAACCAAACCTAACACAAAAATTTAAATCAATTTTTAATATATTATCATGTTAAAAACATCCATATCAAAATAAACAAAAAATAATAATTACTATTGAGATTAATAGTAAAAAATAATTACTAGCACTATAGAGGTGTATAATTATTATTTTTCGGTATCTCAATAAATAAATAAAAGGTAAAAAATAATCTTAGAGGGTATCTCAATAAATCAATAATTATTATTGAGATGAATAGAAATTACTATGGGTAAAGTATTTTTATTGTTTGCAAATATTGAAATGAATAGTTTTAAATTCAAAGTTATAGAAATTAATATTAAAAAATATTAATGGCGGTTAATTTTCAGCCTCGCTGAATTGCTGGCGGTGAATTTTACTTGGTGATGAATTTCTCATGGCGGTGAATTTTCCCACAATGAATTATGGCGGTGAATTTTCCATCAGTGAATTGTTGGCAATGAATTTGTCGTATGTCGTTATTTCTATTGCAGCCTCTGTTGTAGAAATATTACATTACAACCACAGTCATGAAAGCAAAACATAAACATTAATTTGATTTTCAATTTAGGTAGTTGATTGATTTTAGGAATGCATTTTCATCCCCACTCACCTCATGACTTGCAACCCTTGTGCATATAGCCACGACACCTTTCATGAGCTTATGATCCCTAGATTGATACTTTGACCAAGCTAAATCCAGTTTATTCTTTACCCCAGTTTTGACCTATTAGTTGGGATGATAGAGATAATGCTATAGATTTGGGAGAAATTCAAGATAATGGGCTAGTATCCATGAAACTCAACATACCACTGATGCAAAATTGAATCAATCGTCAAGTTCTCAAACCAACATAGATATCAACAAATCCTCAAACTGCATGTTTACATTGTCAAGGAGAGACCAAGGAATGCAAAGGGCAATGTAATTTGTTTGAGCTGATAGTATCAAATCTTGATAGTAAATGATTACTTGAAATTTTTTAAGGAACATAAACAAAGGAAGAAAGAAATCAAAGAGCTAAAAGTGAGAAAGAGAGAACAAATAGAGGAGAGAAAGGAAACATTAATTGTTTCAAGAGAAATGAAGGAGCAAAAAACTCTTGATAGAGAACTTCAAAAACAAGAAAGAGAATATAGTAGAAAAAAATTGAAAGGTGGGAAAAGGAATAGAGAATGCTGCAAGAGAGGATCCTAAGGGACCAGAAAAGAAGGGAAAAATTATGAGTTGGCAAGGAGGGATTTAGATAGACAAATGCATTTAAGCAATCTACTTAACCATTTACATGGACAACATGCATTATTTGGGGATATGATGAATATCCATGTCCCTCACTATTATGGTGCAATGAATTCTATAGGTCTAACAAGCATATCATGTAACTAGTAGTCCAATTCCAAGTCTGGCCCCATTTCATGTAACTAACACTCCAATTCCAAGTCTGACACCATTTCATGTAAGTAGTAGTCCAATTCCACCAAAAAGGGAGGAAAACATGGGTGACATAACTTTGTCAAGAATCTAGGAAACACCAAACTATGTCACATCAAATCTATTATCTTTTGTCCCATGTTTTGAGTTAAAAGGGTTGTCTATTTATTCACAACAATCATTGTATACAGACAAGTTTTACATTGTAACCTAGGGAGGCATGTTTTATTCATTTTGTATGTCCTTTGAAACTATATAAGTATTGCAGATTTATGTCTACCATTTGCTAATCAATTATGTTAATATAAGGAACCAATAACATTTTAGATTAATTGCTTTTGGTGGATAGTATCTCATGGCAAGATTCTCACAATTGATAATCTAAGAAAAAAAGATTCTACTTAGTCAATAGATGCTATCTTTGTAAGGAAGTTGAAGAAACCACCATGCATATGTTGTTTCAATGTCCTTATTCACAAGAGATTTGGTCTTTTTTCATGAGGAATCTAATAATTGAGTGGGTCTTCCCTCCTTCAGTTAAATTTTTTATTGATGGTTGGGATCTTTGTACCTGTTCCCATAATATTATTATGGATCTCTAGAGGCAAGTCTCCTCGTTCTTCACTTGGGGGTTGTGGAAAGAATGAAACAATAGATCTTTTGGGGATGCAACTAAGAACAGTAAAGAGTTGTGTATGTTAATGAGGAAGCAAATACAAAAAAACATTGATAATTGCAAGTATGCTCCTTCTATGAAGATGCCTTCCTACAAGGAGTTGTGAATTGAGCAACTATGGGGTATATCACAAGACTTAACCAATACTAACTGGGTGAAACAACTTATTAGAAGGAGCACTATCTAGATACCTCTGAACTTGGGATGGATAAAGTGTAATTTTGACGGGTGCTTAAAGGGGAATCCTGGTCTAGCGAGAGTGGGCGAAATAATTAGAGATCACATGGGTAATTTTGTTGTTGGTTTTAAGAAAGGCCTAGGTACTGCTACAAACAACATGGCTGAGGCTAAGGTAGTGTGGGCGGTAATAAATTATTTGAAAGAAAAAGGTTACTCTAAATTTTGGGTTGAAGGCGACTCCAAGCTAATAATCTAGACTATTTAAATAGTTTGGCTAATACACCATGGGAATTAAAGGACATCCTTGATGATTGTAGAAAGATGATTAAAACCTTTCAAAAGTGTAAGATTGGCCATGTTTTTAGGGAGGGGTTTATAGCAGCTGATGCAATGGTAAATATTTGCCTTAGACAATCAGAATGGCAATATTGGAACTTTTCACAATTTCCAAGTCAGATCAAGGAGATTATATCCAAAGATAAGTATGGGCTTTTAAGTAATCCTATGTGGATGGAAAGAATTTAGTGATGATGGAGTACTCACATAGTTACCAAGTTGTCATGATAATTATTACCCTATTCATAATGAAGACAGGTAATTGGGGAAATAGGTATTTAGGGTACTCTAATAATGACAAGAGTACGATTAATCTTCAATAGTATAAAAGAAATAAGATGGAAATAAATGATTTTTTAGAAGCCCCGTGTAATAGTAAAAAAGGAAAGGAGATTGTTATACATCAGGTAATGATGTTAATTGCCCAAACCCCTAAATTTTTTGCAAAGGATTATCAACAAAACATTTTTGCATGTGTTAGTGATGAAAAATTGGAGGATAATCAAGAAAGATTAAGTGTGTGCCTTAATGACAGGGGTGTTGTCATTTCCAACAAAGGCTAGTTTGGAAGGTGTGAATTATTTTTGAGTGAACAACACAATATTTTTAAAATTATCGCCAGAAGTTTTGAGCTATCATTTCTCCAAATGAAAAACCCCCAAGTTACTATCAAAGTTAAAAAGTTTGAGCTCTTGGTGGTTTCTGTTGAGGACGAGAAGGGTCTAAGTGCAGATTATCTGTTTCTGCATAAGGATTATCTTACTAGGGAAGAAGCAATGGGAGGTCTTAGAAAGAGAATTGAGCTAAGAAAACACGACTCCATGAGGCAAAATGCTGAGCTATGGAGCCTCTTTGAATGTGTTGGCTTTACCCCATACTTTGAAGCCATGGAGGGCTATAATGAGGAGCTTAGTTATAAGTTCACTAATGCATGGAAGGATGGTGAGGTCAAGTTGGGTGGGATCCATTTCACTGTGGATGCTAAGTTGATAGCCAAAGCAACAGGTCTCAATTATGAAGGAAAGAAAATTACCAAGGCGAGTATGGGTAATTACCAGACCTATATTGATAAATTTTTGAAGCCAAAATCACATAGATTTCATAACGACTACTCTAGGTTGTTGCTCACAGGTCTCCTTACCACAATGTTTGTTATTTTGTTACGAAATAATTTACTTTAGAGGGTCGATTCCAATCAGTGCATGGGTACCATTTCCCCATCTTAAACCATATTAGGCATCTAGAAAAAATAAACCTTCATTTTTTCCTCCTCTTGTCATTGAAACAAAGCTTGACTCATGGTGCTAACTTGCCACTGCATCAACGCTTGATTAGAGCTATCTGCAAGTATGTCATTGCTACCACCCTGCAAATGAACACCTTTCATAATCTAATTGAGAACAACCTGACCCCTAAAAGCTCAGTTTAAATTGAATTGTTGGAAAGCCGACCCTACTCCCTTGAGAAAAAAACAAAAAGCAGCACAAACCCTTCTCCTAAAGTTGTGGACCCCTCATGGATGACACTCCTTAGAATTGCCCCTGAAAAATGCAATACTGCTCCCCTCGCTTCAATTGCCAATAAGAAAAGAAAAATGTTGAAAAAAGAACTTGGCTTTGAAAATACAACAATAACAATTTTGAATGATCATGATATAATCCCAAAAATTGGTTCCATTACCCCCGTAGGTCATAGGTCAACCCATCTTGCTCTGGTTGTGTCCAAAGGTTTGGATGCTAGTAAGAAAACCAAAAAATTTTACGACAAGAAAATGGATATTCCTAGGGATTTCGAGAAGAAAAAAGGAAGAGAGTTGAAAATAATGAGAAAGATACTTCCTCAGAGGAGTATGTGCTTGATAGATTGGGTGAAGGTGGACAATCAGAGGAAGAAGTGTCGGGTTCTAAGGATATTGAGGATTTGAGTCAAGAAGAGGAAGTTGGTAATAATCAATAGGAGGGGGAGCATGATGTGGAGGAGGAGAAAATCATGGAAGAAAGAAAGGAAAACATGAATGAATCCCCTATTAACCTAGAGGATACTAAAATTAATATTGAGACCCCTTGTAATGTTGATAATCTGAAAGAAAGGGAAATTGATTTTGTTAAGACAAGAATGGAAAGGATGGAAGAGAGGATGGAGCTACTCGAAAGGATGTTGCAAAAAGAAGACAACTCAAACAAGTTTCAATTTACTAAGGAAGCAGTAAGAAATGCATGTTGGGTTATGGACAGTGTAGTGAAAAGGGCGGTGATGGCAACTATATCTGGGCAGGGCAAGATAAAAAAGAAGCAAAAAAAATTTGGAAATAGGGATAAAGTCAATCGGTCTAGGAAGATGGAGACCAAGGACAACCTCGAGGAAACAGTGGGAGACCTAAAGATGGCTTGGAGCCTAGTTGAGGAAGCTTAGTCCTCTGTTTTGTACCTGGCTCTGCTTTTTCATGTCTTTTGTTAACTGGTTTTTTGGTACCCTTCTTAGGTTAGTTTTGGATAATGGCTTGATAAGCTTGAACCATGTTAATTTACTCTATACTTTTAATCTAAGGATTATTGACTTGTTGGGAACTTATGATAGGTTATACCTTCCTTATTTAGTTTTATGGGTAGATAATAATATGGTTTGGCTAAAAAATTACTGGCTATTAGATAGGTGTATATGTTTTGATTTTGTTGGTGTTGGTTAATGTGTTTTTTATTGGTTCTGGTGAGGAGATGTGTTTCCGTTTCTAATCATGCTATCTCTTCTATTTTGTTGGTTTGTTTGGGTGTTGTTACCCCAGACTATTTTGTTGTTTATGTAAGGGATCAGGGCCCTTTCCTTGCTTAATCAATCAAAAACATTTTAGATATGTCTTCCATTTGTCAATTTTTTTCTTTTGTAATTTGATAATGATGCAAGGTAAGCATGAATCCAAAATTCTCAACATAAAACTTGTTTGTGTACAATCATTTTGAATGTGAGTTGAAACTATATGTAGGTGAGAGGGATTGATAGTGGGGAACCCTATCTTGAGGGGTCTACAAAGAGCTCCATGTGAGACATAGACCAACTTTTTTTACATGCCATAGGTGCAATGAGGTTTCCAACTAAAAAATATAATATCTAGGGGTGTTTGAGTTAACAACCATGTGGAGGATGATGTAGAGAGGAGACTTTTTGATATTGACCAAAGTGGACCATGTGGATCCCTAGTGGTAGAGACTAACATATCTCATACATGTACACCATGCCATGTGATGAGACAAAAAATGGACACATTTAATTCCTAAATGGTAATATTGATCATCACCTCACACTCCATTGCCAACCTAACCCATAAAATTTGCACTTTGTTGGATCTTGGTGTTCAGGATGGTGTCAAGTCTTGAAGAAATGGAGAATTCAATGTAACCGCATACTACAACATTAATCTTCCACCACAACTTCATTATTGACTCTCTTCTTTGTAAAAATTATTTGGTTTGGCACCATAAGTAGTCTATTTTCATTCCCCCCATGGTTTGAGTGAAATAGGTTGTGTATTCTTTTGACTGCAATCATTATACACAAACAATTTTAATATTGTAGCCTAGGGAGGCATGTATTGTAGATTTATTTCTACCATTTGATTAATGCTCAACATAAAAATTATTTGCATAAAATGAACATAAAACTAGAAATTGATTTGGTTGAATGCTTGTTTGATCTGAAGTCTTGAATTTATATCCTATTGTTTGGTCAATAATTAAAATTGAATTTTTTGGATTGATTAATGTGAGGTGAAAAATGACTTTTATAGATGTTAACAAATTTTAATTTGGTAATAAGTTTTATAGTTGATTGATTTATGTTTTCCTATTTTGATGCCCTAATTGGTGAGACCTACACCTTTTAGTGTAGTGCTTGCATGCATTCATGGAGGAAGAAACTAGTAGTTGGGAAAAAATCACTTGTTAAATTTAAGTTGATTAGGAGATATGGGGTGTATTTCTTTGTTTGTTGGGACACTTGGCAATGCATTTCCTTTATAAAGGAAATTGTCTTAAAAAATACTATTGTTATCGACAGTCGTTTGATGTGTAGCTAGGATAATTAATATGTATATGTTTTAAAGTGTCATGTGTATTGGGGACAATTAAAGTGAATCTTTTCCATTTGTAGACTGAATAGTACAATATGGAGTTCAATTTTTTTGAACATGGAACGTGCCAATCAGTTTAAGGTTGTAATGGAATATCTCTTCTTACCAAGTTCCTTAATAAAATGGGGAAGTTGTATTAGAAAATAATCATGACTATAGAGACCTTGGGTAGTGATTTGGCTCAAGTCAGTTGTTGCAAGAGATGGTTTCAACAAGCCATCAATGGAGATAACATTTACCATAACCTAAAAAAGTTGGTTTGTAGACATTTACAATTCTTGTTGATCTAGTGATAGTTTAGGAGATATGTCATGCCTTGAAAGGTGAGCTTTAAATATTGCATATGCCTTTACATGTGGATTAGTGTATTCTTGTATGTCAATAGATAAATTTGATGATTTGTGAATTTAATTATATTTTTTACATTTGGGGGTGAGGTTATTATACCTCACTAAGGCAATGAACCAACATTTTTTTAGACTTTTGTATCTTTGAATTTAGTTTCAAAAGATGAAGATAAATATCATATTCTACGATTGAACCTATCTAATCTCTAAACCCTACATATCCATAGGTTTATGGGAGAAATATGCTTCTCATTTTCTACGTCCAAAGTTATGTAATCTGTATACCCTACATATCCACAGGTTGAAAAGAGAGAGATACCTATCATCTTCTATGATCAAACTGATGTAATCTCCAAACCCTACATATCTATAGGTTGAAAAGAGAAAGATACATATAATCTTCTATGACCAAACCTATATAAACGATAAACCCTACATATCCATAGGTTCAAATGAGAAAGATATATATTATCTTCTATGGCTAAACCTATGTAATCTCTAAAGACTAAGTATCCATAGGTTTCAAAAGGAGAAAAATACATATCATCTTCTATGGCCATTCGACCTATTTAATCTCTAAACCCTACATATCCATGGGTTCAAAGAATAAAGATACATATCATCTTATATGGTTGAACCTATCTAACTCTAAATCGTAAATATCCACATGTTCAAAGGAGAAAGATACA